>NW_019060008.1:653091-674142 GCF_000696155.1 Zootermopsis nevadensis | reverse complement strand
ACAGACATAATATTTCTTGTAAGTGTTCAGAATTTCATAAATTAATACCAAAATTGAAATTTTTCGTAATTACTTTCATAATTTTATGACGTAAAATACTGTGTGAGATTTGAGGTTCTCACGGATGTCAGAATGGCGGTGCTGTTCTGGGTTACGAAGCCGTGTAGATACCAGCGTTTCGGAGATACATGCTGCCTACATCTTCACGACTGAAGTATTACCATTACGTCCGTGTAGACCGAGATTCATGTCTTTATGTCATTTATTTTTTTGCTAAAAAATCCAGTTTATAACATTTTCACACCACTCTCTATCCATTAGGGAATATAAACTGTATCACAGCCCAAGATCTTCATGGTGTCTGTATCTTAATCTGTTATTTCTTTACCACTGACGAATTTTTATTGGAAACTGGTACAAACGTTATGCCATTAGGACCGAAACAGTTCTGTACTTAATAATTTTCTACCTTGAAAATACTAGTATATTGAACGTGCGAACTTCTGACATAGGAGAGAGATACTCTGTTGTCGGTTAACATATAGTCCTGAAGTTGTGCGTGGTAACAAGTCTTCGAAAATTATCCAATTATTGTTAAGACAATATTTCTAGAATGTAAAAGAACATGTGCGCATGGGGGAAATGAGAATTGCTTACAAAATTTTGTTTGGGAAATTTGAAAAAAAAGCACAAATGGGCGCGGTTTTGGGGAGGGGTGTGTGGATTTTGATTAATAGTATTCAGGGCAGGGGCCGGTGGTAGGCTTTCGGCTCTGAAACGTCAATAAATTTATACGAGACTACAAGGTGCAAAGTTCCAGAAGACAATCTTCTTCAGAATACTAGTTGAAACAGACGTCAGTGTGAACCGACAAGTAGCTGTGTTGGTGATCAATTCTGATCATTATGAAGGCGTGTACATGTGGGGGTCTCAAAGCAATACGTGATTTCTGCTCGAAATGTGTCAAACAACACTCCCTCTGACCGGGAAACACCCCATTCTGACGCAGACCTATTAGTCTTAGCCCCTTCAGGCGACTAAGTCCCCTCCCGTGTTGTTGCAACGTAAGAGGAGATCTGTCATCAAAGTCCCAATATTATCCGCTAGTCCATTGATTGATATTCCTCACGCACGTCACGTGTTCACCTCTGCCCCCTACCCCCGTCTGTAACACACACTCCCTCCCGTAATTTCACTTCCTGACAGGAGTGTACAGTCATTAGTCATTAAAGCATTAGTAAAGACGGTCATGAACTTGTTTATCGTTGCCTTGAGGACCTGAAATCTGACATAAATATTCAGAACTGAACATTGCCGAAGTATATTTATCCCATGTATCAATCCAGACGTTTCGTAAAGTCAGAAGATGTTGACGATATTCTTTTGGGGTTTGGCACCGCGTGGACTGAAGATGGTTAGTATACGCTTCTCCGAAACGTCGGCGCCAGAACCCAAAAGAACATCATAACCACCGTCAGCGTGGCGAAAACATCAAATCTCAGAAGGTCAGAGGAATCAAAATAAAAAAACTACCCTCGTTGTAACAGATAAAGTAAACTAAAATTTGTCTGAAACACCGAAAACGTGAAGCCCCGACTAATGGCGATAAACACCTTGAAGTTTTTCTTTGATGTATCTCGGCGCCGGTAAATTGCGTAGTAAAATCTCGGCATCCTCGCTTCGTCCTCTGTTCTCTTTCTTTCTCATTTCCTTTGTGCTATCAACAACACGGTTCATATCTGACTTTAATGAATAGGTGTCGCTCGCTACTAGGCTCTGCTCACTGCTCAGAGCGTGTGATTGAAACTCAGATTTCTCAAGAAGTAATTGACACTTTTAAAAATTGAATAGGCAATACCAGTTTTACTTCAATTGTTTTTCATAATGCACGCTGTATTTCAGATTCTCTCTCTCTCATATTAAAACGTTGAAGCCGAAGATCGACTCAATTCTTTTTAATAATTCAGTCCGTACCGCGAAGAAAACACAACACTGCACCGTTACAAAGATCGATTGGTTAACGCTGTTTAAGGAAATGATCGCTGTTTCCTTTGAGATTCTTACGAAACGAATAAATAAACGGTGTGTGCAAAACTCAGAGTTATTGATAATGAAAACAGGTGGTACATATGCTTACCACCGGGCTTTAAAGAGCTAATACACTTCTCATAACTTAGTGCCTTTGTAAATTACTTTTGTAGAATTCAGATACTTCAATAATTCAATTTTCAAAATTTTGGCTGCAAAAATGTAATAATTTCCAGCTTAAGAAGTAAAGAGTAACCTAATTTACTTTAGTCTTTTTTACTTAGATCTAATTAGCGGGTTTAATTTCGCTTACAAATCAAATAACCCGTTCTCCGTAAATTATAAAGAATGTAGAGATTTTTTTGCTAATGAAACAGTGAAAAGTTAACTTATTGAGTAAAATGAATACAAATGCGTTAAGAAACTTTAAAAACTGGACGCAGTTCCATTATCACTTACATTATTAACTCTTTTACTAATTATCTGGCTTTAGGAAACTACGGTTCAACGCTTCTAACACCAAAGGTAGCTTTTGGGCACGATATTGAGCCGGTTTTGTCCACTCCCAAAACCTACGCCCTTAAAATGCAGCTTAATGCTATCCTCCGACTTCCTACGTCTTTAAATTGGCGTCTCCTTATCAAAATGTTGTATCTGCCAAGTTAATCACACCAAATTCAAGTTATCTTCCAGGAACTTTCTTGTTATTTTAAATTGCTAAGTTTCCATTCGAATTATTCATATTCCAAATTATTAATCGATGGGAATTAACACCGAGACTTAAATACGTAATTCGTTGTGAGTCCCGAATCGTCTCTGGGTACGAGTACGTGAGAAAGAATTATTTCAAATGCGTGAGCTTCGTAATAAGTAATAGGGATTTCGTGTTAATATTCCCAAGTGAAACAAATGTGAGATTTCAGGTTCTCACGGTAGTTGTACGAAGATGGCTGTCTTCTGGGTTGTAGCGTCGTGAAATCTCGTAGAATTTTACCGACGTTTCAGAAGTGTGATAACTCATCGCCCTGATGACGGAGGCATCATGCACCTCTGTAACGTCGGTAAACTTCTACGAGACTTCACGGCGCAGTAACCCAGAAGACAGTCATCATTAATAATAATTATCGGAATCAAGTTTTTTGAGCAACGGTTAATTTTAAGCTCGTCACAGCCATCAAACCAGTCATGCACTAGACACCCCTGAACTAACCAATCTTTATTATTGATGTAAGGGAAGGGGGTGAGGAAACCGCTACCCCTGATATTCCTATTCACCGCCAGCATCACCAAACGTGCTAAAACTCGTGAGTGTTCCAGCTTCCCTTGATAAGGGTTTGGGAAGGCAGGATCGGAAATTGACGCTACCACCAGCCACCCTGTACAAACCCTCAATGTTCATCTCCTACCAGAAAATAATGTGCACTCTTAATGACCCCCTTAGGGTTGAAGGAAATTTATAGCTGTATTTCTACCGCAGAATCATGAATTGAAGGACGTTTAACGATGGACGCTTGCAATGACTTTGAATTGTCATGAAACGTAAATTTTATATGCAACTAAAAACCTGTTTTGGTTAAGGCCACTCACAATGCAGTAATGTGATATTTGCTTACATCCTCAGCAGTATGAAACATGTCACATTTTTTACACATTTTATTTTTTTTTATGAAAGATGCCAATTGGAAGTAATTATTTTGATGTCTCTCAAGTTTTTCTCCAATTTTGTCACCTAAAAAGTATTTTATAGCGTGCATTTCTGATGTCGTGTGGCAAAGTTCAGCGATTAGAAATTTGTATTTATTATTAGTACTAGGGAATCTAGTTTTATAATAACTCACAAGTGTATATCTGTTGCGCCCTATTAAAGGACCAACTAAGAGTTGGCCTACTCTCAAAAAATCAACAAATTCTCCGCCTTTTTTTAAATATGAGGGTCCATTACCGTGCTCACCAAAGCTCGTCATAGGTCCCTGTCCTAAACCAGGCGAATCCGGTACACAACCTTCCAACCTAATTTTAATATTATCCTACTCTTTATGCATAGAACTTGCGAGTTTTGTCTTCTAGAAATTAAGGCCCTAGGTTTAGTGCAATTTCCATGAATTTGAATCTTACTGCGTACTTCGAACTCCTAGTTAAATTATGATATTTTCTTACCTAGGCGTATGTGACTTGAACGTCACCGTACAAATATGTCGGTACAAAATACCACGTATAAATGTGTGGTATTGCTCTCAGAATATCTCATTTCGCATCCCACTAGAACACTTGTGGCTTATAGGGATTCCGCGCGTTGCCAGTATCGAAATTATATGTAATTTTACTGAAGTAGTTGATGGTTATTCATTATAAAAATTACTACTAATTAAAGGCCGCCCCAAACTCATGTAAATAATATTTAAAAATGCAGTCCGTACCGCGAAGGAAACACCACTTCACCGTCGCAAATATCAACTGGTTAACGCTGATTAAGGAAATAATCGCTGGTTACAGCGAGAATCATACGAAAAACATAAGTACACTGTTGACGAAGCGCAAATTTATTGATTGGTAAAGCAGGTGGTACATGTATTTACCATTAATTTTTAAGGGGTTAAAAAGTGAAAGTCTAAAGCGATATGAGAATCTGAGCTATAAAACGACGTTCACAATTCACCTCGACTTCTTCAAGCCTTGAGCCAATGCTTGTATCTCATTGGGATAATTTCTTCAGAGACTGATTCAAGTCTTTGCGTAGTTTGTGACTGACTGACTTACACCTCAAGAGGGGATAGATATATATAGACAGCCATTCTGGAGCTGGTACGTCGGTTTCTACAGCATCTCTGAAAGACCAGGTGTGGTTTCCATGGCGCGTGATATATAAAGCTAGCCTAAGTTCATATCTGCCGAATACACAATGACTTTGTAAGTCTGTGTGTGTAATACACACTTGGGAATAGCGCTCCTAATGCGAGCTACAGGGAAGAGGAGACGAGTAATGGCGAAGCAATGATGACGGGAGGGTAGAAAGAGAAAAGGGGGCGATAAAATTACGCACAGAGTATGGATAGACACGGTGGAGAGGGCACTGCACACATTTGAAATCGGTTCCTCAATCTTAATTAGCATCTTTTATGGTTTGTGTACAGTGCGGATAAAATGAAAAGGAAAGTCGGAGAACATGGGATCGATTTTAAGGTTTCCAGATGAATGTGTCGGCAGACATTGTGGGCTGTAAGTAATCTAATCCTGATATGCTAAGAACGCACGTAAAGACCCTCAGGAGTTTTTGGGGGGGGGGGGGGGGGGGGAGGGGGCCCTGATGTGGAGACACCGATCATCTGTATATTCTCTTTAAAAACATCTGTCTTCTAAGGTGCGGTAATGAGCAAGGATTCTTAATGATGTTGTTTAGGCCGACGAGGATTGCTAATGACATGCTCCGAGAAATATTAAGACACTCGTCATTTGAACGTAGTTCACGGAGTGGGTTCTTATCGAGAAGGAAATGCCCGTCTATGTGTTAAGTTATTTTCGGAGTGTCCAGCGACTTTGTGCCGGAAGTTTAGGATAATATTCCAGAGGACATTTCAAGTCAGAAATGTCCTGTGAGCATGGACTCGATTCTCAACTATTACGGAGCTACGGATAGAATTTGAAGATGATCTGATTGTCAGAAGGCACGATTAAATATATAGATACAAATTGACGGACACCCCTCATCTTAGTACACAAATGACAGTACCCCGAATGAGCAGTTTACTGACCTATGGTCGTGGTGTTCTATAGAATTGGCCACCGTGGTCACCGGACCTCACTTGCCCGAGGTATCCATGAAAAAAATTGTTGTATGAAAGCAAAGTAAACAGAAGAAAGGAATTTTGTTCGAATCTGAAATGTTTCAAGATGCGTGAATCTTGAATGTTAAATACCCGAAGCTCCTTAATCGTTCAGAAGCCGGACTCTGTTTATGTGATATTTCTGACTGGGAATGATCTCAAAAGAAACAATCTCCCACGTATTGTTCTGAGATATTTTAATATTATTCTTCCATCTACGTCTTGGTCTTGGACTCGTCTCTTCCCTTCAGGAATCCCAGCCCTGTCCATTTTTATTCTTAATATTAATTTTAGGCGGTCTCAGTTGTAAAACGGCAAGTGTTTTGTTTAACCAATGCTATAACAATTATGCATTCGGTCTCTCTCCATAGCATCAGATAAGGATTGTTTGTAAGGCAGTCAAATAACATGGCGGCAGTTGTAGTCAGAACAGAGCAACTTTAAGGCAACAAAACTCCTGCTCTGGGACCGATCTCAATAAACTTAAATTTGAGAATTCCTTGGAGCTAGAATATTGAATTTCAGTTCGGTCCCCGCAATCTGGTCCCTGAGACACTCACATTTAATTTTGCAACCGTCGTATCTCGTATTACAACGTCACTGCCACGGCTGATTCTATCCGTTCATGGAATTACGAACTGTTTCTTCCGCTGTCCGGAACACGAATACTCAGACCCTTGAGAGACAGCGCGACATTTTAAAGCAACAAATTCATTCATGAGGCCACGTAGCTCAGGCGGTTAGTAGCCGCGGTTCCTTTCAGCCATTATCTCAAATCATCGCAAAAATAAGACAGTATGACCCGTCAAAATTGACGGGGAAAAAAAATTTCTTTTGTGTTGAAAAGTAATACAATTTATCGCGGCTTCATATTTGCAAATCGTATTAGAAGCCCACAGTTTAAGTAATTCTTCACAAGCTTAATTAAATGAGAAAACATCTCCAAACGCGTCAACACGAAACCAAACGCAAAACTCAGACTCCGCCAGACCCCACCGTAGGCCCCACGGTTGCATTTCTTGCTAAGATAGAAAGCGGTTTCAAATTTTTCCGCATCGCACGAACGGCGCGTGACGCACAATGGCTGTTATATTAGGAATATAGAAGTCCAACAATACAGGGTGTCCCAGAAATATATATCCGCACATTGAATGAATGAAATAAAGACATTTTAACAATCTAAACCATTACGTACGTCAGCAGTGTCACGTAGTTAATTGACTGAAGATCAAAATGACCACCGTCAGCTTCGTGGCACAGTTGACAGCTTTTAGCAACTGACTGACAAGCGGCCACCAAAGTTGTTGCTGTGTGTAAATCTTTTTTGGGACACCCTGTGGACTTTCAGGCATACGGAATGGCAAATCTAATATCACATATTCACGGGCAACTTTGGGACGTACGAGGCGCGTCCCAAAAGTAAGTTTCCCACTCGTCCCACAGCTAGCAAACCTTATATTGCGCGAAGCGACTGTGCATACGTGATAGAGCAATGACGTAGCATGGCTCATGCACTAACGGTACTTCCCGCGTTCTCACAGTAGCATCGTTGCAGCTGTTGAAGATGGAGGTTCTTATTCCAGCTCCCGCCGACTGTGAAGTGCGGTCAGTGATAACGCTCGGCCGCACACGGCTCGACGGACAGCAAGTCTCCTGCAGGAGTTCAGCTGGGAGGTGTTTGATCATTCACCCTACAGCCCGGACCTCGTTCCCAGTGATTTCCATCTTTTCCTACCCCTCAAGAAATTCCTGTCCGGTCAGCGTCAGCGTTTTGAGAATGACAGAGAGGCGGAGATGGTTGTCACACAGTGGTTCCAATCCCAGGCGGCAGACTTCTACGACACAGGTATTCCAAAGTTGGTCCCACGGTATGACAAATGTCTCAATTCCGGTGGCGAATATGTTGAAAAATAGCTGGACACTTGCTGTATCTGTTGCAATAAATATTTCCATGAAATTGTGTTTTGTTTCTGTAAACGGCCCCAGGGAAACTTACTTTTGGGACGCGCCTCGTATAAACACGCGCTTACTGGTCCGCTAATGCGAGTAGATCGCACTGATTAACGTCAGTTCTTGCTTTCGTTTTCGTGTTCCGGTTGAAATAGTGACGGCCATTCTCGTTGTTTTATTCACTTGTTGCTGTCAAGCGATGAACTAACGCTTTCACTGTTTCTGCTTCCAACTTTTTCAGTCGTTCACTCTAGTTTTTTTTTTTTTTTTTTTACTGGGAATTGTTTTAGTTTGCACTAACTTTAATCGACCAATTGGTAACGCAGTTGTAGTCTACATTTCAAAATACGAACCTCAAAACTTTCACCGAAGTAACTAACCAAGAAAGTTTCGAACTCTTCTGATATTAGCCAGTGTCGGATTGTCCGAAATCCGAATGTAGACAGATCACTTTGCCAGCAACGAGTGTCCTGGTGTTAAATGTTTTTCGGGACGTTTCCAGTTCGAATATCAGCCGAGTTACTGGCTATCTAGGTGTTTTAAAAATGGAGTGACTCCTAGTGTCATGACATTTACACCAATTCTCATGAAAAATCATTTTAAAATATTTTGAGTGGGAAATGCTGGCAGGCCAACCACCAGCTTGTCTTTCTTAATATAATTATGAAAATACGGTAACAGTCGTACCACGCTGTACGAGAATGAGGTAAGAATTGTATTAACTGAACGTAAATATATGCAAATAATTCAGAGGCAATGTCTTCCGTAGTTACATTGCTAGCTTGATCTCTATCGCTTGTGGGAGAAAGTTTTTATTTTATCTTGTTTGCAAGGTTCCACTTAGATCTAGAATTTTTTAGATGCTATACAAGAAATAAATGAAAGGGCCATTAAGACAAAGTTTCTGTACAGAATTGTGCATTTTAAAAACAGCAGTATAACTTAAACGCAGTGGAACATTTAAACTACTGTATAATATTTTTTCCATCTATCCGTCTAAGGAACAAAGGAATTGTGAAATATCGGGGTTTGAGTTATGGTAATTGAGCAATATGTTCAACAAATAGAACGTATTACTTATCTAATTACGTGCATATAACTGCCGAACGTTTTAGGATGGAATGTCATATGATTTTTTGAGTGGGAAATATGTATCTCCGTCAGAAAGTAACATACAAAATTCACATCTTGAAGATGGCAACTGTAATGTTTGACGAAACGGTCTGTCCCCGAAAATCGAGGTTACAGAAGTGAAATATGTAAAAAAAATGGCGTTTGGTCTTTGTCGGAAAAGGAAAATTCGAAGCTTAAGTCTACTTATCGTGGGTTCTTTGTTTTAAGTGTGTTCAGATTTTATATCCGTTATTTGAAGGGGTTTTATTTTTTATATTTTCGTTCCTTTGAAATTATATGGCTCAAAAAGGGCCGATGTCATCCACCCTTTTTTTTTGTTGGTGAAGCTCAGATCCGATTTTTTTTTTACAAAAAGACTGCTTATTATAGAAAAGATATTTATGTAAGCCAAGCATGAAATAATTATTTAAAATGTAGCAGATTTTTAGGATACATTTCAACCGTCTCTGCACAGATGTCACTGATTTCTTGAATCTACGACACGAAATTAGCTTTCTGCACCTGCGTCGCCATTTTTGTATCGCGATTACAGCGCACCTAGCGGTTACCCAGGTATTCAAAAGTTGGTCCCACGGTATGACCAATGTCTCAATTCCGGTGGCGAATATGTTGAAAAATAGCTGGACACTTGCTGTATCTGTTGCAATAAATATTTCCATGAAATTGTGTTTTGTTTCTGTAAACGGCCCCAGGGAAACTTACTTTTGGGACGCGCCTCGTATAAACACGCGCTTACTGGTCCGCTAATGCGAGTAGATCGCACTGATTAACGTCAGTTCTTGCTTTCGTTTTCGTGTTCCGGTTGAAATAGTGACGGCCATTCTCGTTGTTTTATTCACTTGTTGCTGTCAAGCGATGAACTAACGCTTTCACTGTTTCTGCTTCCAACTTTTTCAGTCGTTCACTCTAGTTTTTTTTTTTTTTTTTTTTTTACTGGGAATTGTTTTAGTTTGCACTAACTTTAATCGACCAATTGGTAACGCAGTTGTAGTCTACATTTCAAAATACGAACCTCAAAACTTTCACCGAAGTAACTAACCAAGAAAGTTTCGAACTCTTCTGATATTAGCCAGTGTCGGATTGTCCGAAATCCGAATGTAGACAGATCACTTTGCCAGCAACGAGTGTCCTGGTGTTAAATGTTTTTCGGGACGTTTCCAGTTCGAATATCAGCCGAGTTACTGGCTATCTAGGTGTTTTAAAAATGGAGTGACTCCTAGTGTCATGACATTTACACCAATTCTCATGAAAAATCATTTTAAAATATTTTGAGTGGGAAATGCTGGCAGGCCAACCACCAGCTTGTCTTTCTTAATATAATTATGAAAATACGGTAACAGTCGTACCACGCTGTACGAGAATGAGGTAAGAATTGTATTAACTGAACGTAAATATATGCAAATAATTCAGAGGCAATGTCTTCCGTAGTTACATTGCTAGCTTGATCTCTATCGCTTGTGGGAGAAAGTTTTTATTTTATCTTGTTTGCAAGGTTCCACTTAGATCTAGAATTTTTTAGATGCTATACAAGAAATAAATGAAAGGGCCATTAAGACAAAGTTTCTGTACAGAATTGTGCATTTTAAAAACAGCAGTATAACTTAAACGCAGTGGAACATTTAAACTACTGTATAATATTTTTTCCATCTATCCGTCTAAGGAACAAAGGAATTGTGAAATATCGGGGTTTGAGTTATGGTAATTGAGCAATATGTTCAACAAATAGAACGTATTACTTATCTAATTACGTGCATATAACTGCCGAACGTTTTAGGATGGAATGTCATATGATTTTTTGAGTGGGAAATATGTATCTCCGTCAGAAAGTAACATACAAAATTCACATCTTGAAGATGGCAACTGTAATGTTTGACGAAACGGTCTGTCCCCGAAAATCGAGGTTACAGAAGTGAAATATGTAAAAAAAATGGCGTTTGGTCTTTGTCGGAAAAGGAAAATTCGAAGCTTAAGTCTACTTATCGTGGGTTCTTTGTTTTAAGTGTGTTCAGATTTTATATCCGTTATTTGAAGGGGTTTTATTTTTTATATTTTCGTTCCTTTGAAATTATATGGCTCAAAAAGGGCCGATGTCATCCACCCTTTTTTTTTGTTGGTGAAGCTCAGATCCGATTTTTTTTTTACAAAAAGACTGCTTATTATAGAAAAGATATTTATGTAAGCCAAGCATGAAATAATTATTTAAAATGTAGCAGATTTTTAGGATACATTTCAACCGTCTCTGCACAGATGTCACTGATTTCTTGAATCTACGACACGAAATTAGCTTTCTGCACCTGCGTCGCCATTTTTGTATCGCGATTACAGCGCACCTAGCGGTTACTGAATCAAGAAACAAAGATGACGTGCCTAAAACCTTCAAATTGTATCTTACGCAGCCCACAAATGTTATTATAAAACAGCTTATTTTTTTAAGAATGCTTTTTTTAAACGTGCAAAGAACATTTGTTATCACCCTGTATTTCCATCAGATAATTTAGCTAAATGCAATAAGGAATAATATAAGGTTTTATGCAGATAAAGTAATTTTATGCGAAAAGATTTGAGGTTTTAATTGCAATGGAAACGTTTGTTGTAATCTCATGGATTGTGTGGTCCTACCGGTGATTGTTGACGTTTCGGAGGTACGTTAGTACGTTTTACAACCTAGAAGACAACAATCTAACGAGATGTTCGTCCATAATAATGAGTTTGTTGCTAACATTCGAAATCAGAGAAAATCTACCAAATCTTGTCCACATCGGTGTTCGATTAAAACCACCCCCAACACCCCTTTGATGCCGCCGCCGTCCTGCTGTGCTTACACATCTGTGCTGGCTTTCATCACATCTCATCCGACTGGACGTCAAGCGACGCCCCGCGTTGTGTCGCGTCTGTCTCCCCGGGTTACCGTTCTCATATTACACGGACCAGCTAGCTGAAATGTAATTACCGACATGAAAATAGAGGGCCTTTCTTTTTCGCTGTTTTTAACATCTCTTTGTCCTTATTCCTTTTCTTCTCTTCTCTCTCCTTCCGTTATTCTGTTACACTTTTATCATCACCAACCTTATTCTTTCCGTGTTGTTCAGGAAGCCGGCTTTATTGTGAGCTCGGAGCTGTGCTTTGTCTGAAATTGCAAAGGTAGCTGAAGTTAGAACACGCGAAAGCCCTTGTGTGCTCCTACTTCGTGTTCATTACGGCACACTGTGTTTTGAGGAATCTGAAATTTCACTAACAGCCTTAACTGAGCGTAAGATCTCACCTCGTTACCACCACCATCATCATCATCATCACCATCACCACGCCATATTCCAGTGCGTCTGTCAATAGTCCAAGGTCATTCCTTGTCCCATAAGCTCAGTGCAAAGAAGCTCCTATTTAAATACATTTAAAATTAATGAAGTTTTGCTGAATGTGGAGTATTCGATGTCCTAATCGTATTAGTAATGCTATTACAATGTTCGAACTCATTACAAACTTACAAAATGCAATTATATTTGATTGTACTTCATTGGTTATGTATTTATAAACAGAGTGGGGGAAGAATTGGACATTTTAATATGCATAGATTTTAATTATTACATTGAAAGATGGATAATGTTTTTCCACATAATAATTTGTTTGTGAAACGAAGAGAAATTGCTAATTTTTAGTTTTTAATTTACTACTGTATTAAAGTTTATAGTTTATATTAGTTTATTTGGAATTAATTTTAATATTAAACGCACTAGAATCTGAAAGTAATTTCCTTTTGAAATAAAATGTTTTATAACATACTTAAATATTATAATGTAGTGAATAATATTTACAATTATCTGTCGCTTTCGATTAAATTAAAATAATGTAATGGCGGTGTTTCGAACTGCTCTGACATGCGAGAGTACAATTTGAGAAACACAAAAATTTAGTCCTGAACATCAGGATAAGGAATCTTATTCTTAAAAATTCATATCCTCTGTGACTACAAAGCACAACAAATTTAACAACCCTAATTGTCGACTTGTCGAATTCCACTTTGATTTGTATCGTTCCCAGTTTACATGAAAGTCGATTTAATATTTAGTAATTGAAATAATCAACCTTCAAGAAATCAGTAGGTATATTATATAAAATAAAGATTTTTATTACTATTTATATATTTTAATTTGGAACATTTTTTAATGTGATAAGAGTTTAACGAGTTACATAGACAAATTTAAATGCGCAGAATGATATATAAAATTCTGTGTGACAACAGATTTTTTTATGTGCAATAAACAAACATTGATTTATAGAGTGTAAGAAGCTTACACTCCATTAATGATTACTTCAGAAGTTTTGATTATCATTAGCTTTTCCAAATATAGAAAGACGTTGTGACGGAAGCGCGCTAGAAACCTGGGTTATCCTCCTGATTACGAGACAGAAAACCTCGCCTTGTTTCAGAAATCGGTTTCATTTCTCTGCGGCTGGTCTCTTAGGAAATTGAAAGCTCCTGTTATCTCATTTAAACATCTTATCTAGATCAAAGAAATAGAGGAAGTTTTCTAAGGGATTAAGTATTCCCTCAGTATCCTACTTCATTTGGGCAAAGTATTTCTTCTGTCCCCATTTGAATATCATTCACATTACATTAGTTTCAGTAGTGAATCATAACACTCAGTAGATTTCTTTACATATCACGGACTGGGACTTAAGGTTCCTACCGGATTACGTAACGCTGAATGAACCAAAAATTACAACTGAGGTTTGATTGTTACTTTGCAGCCTATATTTCATGTTATCTTTAATTTAGCAAAAACTATCACTTCACCGTTATATTTATATGTAAAAGTAAAGTTTGTCCCACTATACGCCATGTAGGCGTTTGGGGTGAGTGGAGGTATAGCTCCTCTCTTCCTTGACCCCGGCACTAGATGGGGGTGAGTGGTCAGCATCACGCCCCGGCCGGCTTTACCCCCGGGAAAGGACCCCGGTACCCATTGTAGAGGAGGCTGAGTGGGCCCCAGAGCCGGTCTGGACACAGAGGCTAGAGGAAAAATCCTCTGCCTCCGTCGGGGATCGAACCCCGGTCGTCCAGCCCGTAGCTAGTCACTATACTAACTGAGCTATCCCGGCTTATTATATTTATATGTAAACTGCATTAAATTGATGGTAAAAAGCACAGCTCTGACGAGGCACTAGAGCATGTGCCTTGCCAGTTGCCTAAGTACCACAGAAACATTTTCTTACGGGGATGTGCTGCACGCCTTAACATTTTATAGCTCCAACATCTCCCCCGCAAAGTGCATTTATATTTTATATGATTCTCACAATAAACAGCGATTACTTCCTTAAACAACGTTAACCAGTTTATTTTTTTGCAATGGTGAAGTGTGGTGTTTTCTTTGCCGTACGGACTGGGTTATTAAATGTTATTTAGAAGAGCTTTCTGTTTTAAAGTGTTTCAAATATTGACACTTAATGCAATTGTCATAAGTTGTGAAGCTGATGTGAAATCATTTGTTAAAAGGAGAGTTAACATTCCTTTATGTAGTGCTATAAATAAATTAATTTCGCAGGTTTTTTTATTTCTTGTTACTTGGCACAATTTTTCAAGCCCTGTATAAATATTTGCGCTCTTAATATTCTTTATTTCCGTTCTTTTCGTCTGCTTTACACTTCATTTCCTCTTTTGATCTTATCTTCCTATATTTTTTCCCTCTTTCATTTCGGGTTTTCCATTTTCGTTCTCTTTCTTTCCGTTCTTTAGTCATTGTTTCCATTTTTATTTCCTCAATTCCGTCTTTATATCAACTTAGGACGACACAATTTTTATTCGGAATCGTTAACAAATAAATCGTATTTTTAAAGGGAACTCGAAAGACATTAATTGGGATATGTCAGCCTATGAAATTTATGAAAATGCCCGCCACTCCGTGTTGCCACTGTTACAGACTTTAAATATAGAACATGCGAAGAGGGACAACTTTAACAAAACATCGAATTTCTGGTCTGAGACTCTGTACACACGCAATTAAGGTAATGGCTTGGAATGCTCCGTGTCCCTTTGAATCCATTGCACTGATGGGACCAGAATCGACACACAGTGAATTACACAAAGTAACAACAGTCATTAGGTTATGTTAAAATCAGCCGTGAAAGAAACTATTACATGTTACAGGTTTTGCTTGATTTGAATAATAGATGGAGCATTTCGTTAGAATATGCAATATGTTAAACTGGGACAACTGATGAGGATTTTCGGATAGGAGATAATTTGTTTGCAAAGTGTTTCTGACAACGAAAGAAATCGTAAACAATTAGGTTATGTTTAAATTTTATTTATATTCCAATTTCTTTATTTGAAATCGTGTTTCAGGATTATCTGTCCGATTTTCGTTATTGTGAGATAAAATATAATATTTTCATTCAGAATAAACTTGTGTGTGTGTGTGTGTGTCTGAAGAGAAGTTCAAAATAATTTATTTAAAGTTCAGTAACATCCTATGATACTCTGTTTTACTTTTCGTTATGTCAGCCAATTTTATCGGCCATTTTACATAACGGAATAAATACCTTTTGAGGTTCTTACATTAATAGAGAAATATATTCGTCGGTATCCTAGCAACCCACTGTTGTAGCGTAAATAATTAAAAATCATTGGCTTCTCCCTTAAATTATTAGGATAAGTCATTCGGATTTTGTTGCAATAAGTAAAAATAATTAATTTTTTTCCCTTTTTCATACAGTGATCCAGGGATAATTGACACATAACTTCTATAATACCAAGTTGCTGACTCTGCAAAGAAAAATCCATTTCTGGAATACGTCTACATTTATTGAAGGGAACTTTGGAAGATGTTGACCGAGGCGGAGGTACGATATTACGGTTTATAGTTCGAAGGTCGTTGACAAAAGACGACTCTGACGTAATTGTCGCCATTCGTAAATATCAAAGTTGAAATTATGGCGAAATTTCCCCTGTAATTAATCAGTTCGTTGTTATATTTCCTAACTTGTTTATTCAATTATGAACTAGTGCTCCCGGATATGTACACATGGCTTCGGTTTAGGTTTTAGTGTGTATCACTCCATAAACACCTGTTTAAAAAGGATCCTTACTGCATTATTAATATGCTACTTGGTTCATGCTCTTGTATCTTAATTAAGTTACCTGGGACAAGGCGTGGGGTCTTTGGTTGCAAGCAGCAAGAACCTGGGTTAACTTCTGCACTGTGTATAGTGTTCATTTACTCAGAAAACACACGATCACGTGACCAATTAACTGTGTCCTTGTGCGTGTGTACCGCAGAAGACGGGACTTGCAAATCATATCCTAAACTTCTCCGCCCCGACAAGAATTTACCGAAGTTGGCTCAACATCAAATACGACTTTTTGTTCGGTTTATTTTTACTCTAATTTCTTATGTGCCTAATGGGAGCAGCTGTAGGTGACGGAAGTTAGAAGTGTCGTATCAGCTGATTGACACACAGTACTTTCAAGTAGGTCAAGGTAGGTCACCGCACGAGAGTGACCGCGCTAAGAATCGAATAAGGTGTCATCTGCAGGGAACTTGGCTTAAGATTCTGGTGGAAATAAAATTCTTCATAAAACTGTCTTCTGGGCTGTTGCTCTCTGTAGTCTTTTAGAAGTTTTCCGACGTTTCAGAGGATCCTCCATCATTATAACATTGATGATGGAGGCAGCGCACACACTTCTGAAAATCGATTAACTTCTACACACGTAGAAACCCAGAAAACAGCCATCTTTATTCTCAACGCAATGAGAAACTGATATCTCTCATGTAATATAATATTTTTATCTTTGTAACAAAATATTTTGTGACTTATAAACCTGCCTATCGATTCACACTTTATGAAAAAATTTAAATTGTATTTCGAAGACGGAGATAGAGTCCCATCTCCGAAACGTCGTTCTACATTTTTACGTTATATATTTACTACACGATGGATAATATCCAAGTAAATTTTTATTCAATTGTATTTCTGTGTTCTGTACTTAATTAAGTCACAGGGCTGTGTAACTTTGTGTGGGGAGTGGATATATAGCTTCAACATTTCTTAACGTCGATACTAGATGGGGATGAGTAATTAGCTTCATGCTCCGGCCGCATTTGCGCCGAAGAATGATTTCTGGGACAGAAGGATGTGTGGGCCTGAGAATCAGTCTGCACGCAGTGTTAAGATAAACGTTTGGACCCTGTTGAGAAAGATTCTGGTCACTTGCACGTACTGAGCTTTTGTTGGTCCCTGACGTGAGCTCTACATACTTTAATCGACTGAAATTCAAGAATGTTTATTCGGTCTGTGTTCTTCTGGAGTCGCATTTCAGTGTGGCCTTATCCCATGACGTTGCAGTACGCGCTGCCGGTCAACTTCCCACTGTAATGTTGAGTTTAATAGTCGCCACGGGCACAATTAAACACTGGCAATGGGCAATGCACATTCTAACCCACGTAATTGTTATTTTGCCCCTCTGAAACGAAATGTGTGAGTGTAATACGTGTGACGTAATAACCAAGCGAAGACTGGAAAACGTAGATGGTATTAGAATCGATTTAAATGGTCGATGAAAACAGTCGGTTTTGTTTATATTTATTTCTTACCATTGCGAGAACACTGATTACAAAAGCAAAGCAAAAGAGAATATTGTTGAAGATATCCGTCTTCTGGGTTGTTGCGCTGTGTAGTCTGGTCGATGTTTACCAACGTTTCAGAGATCATACTGCCTCCGTCATCAGAGTATGAAGATATCCGTCTTCTGGGTTGTTGCGCTGTGTAGTCTGGTCGATGTTTACCAACGTTTCAGAGATCATACTGCCTCCGTCATCAGAGTATGAAGATATCCGTCTTCTGGGTTGTTGCGCTGTGTAGTCTGGTCGATGTTTACCAACGTTTCAGAGATCATACTGCCTCCGTCATCAGAGTATGAAGATATCCGTCTTCTGGGTTGTTGCGCTGTGTAGTCTGGTCGATGTTTACCAACGTTTCAGAGGTCATACTGCCTCCTTCATCAGAGTATGAAGATTTCCGTCTCCTGGGTTGTTGAGCTGTGTAGTCTGGTCGATGTTTACCAACGTTTCAGAGGTCATACTGCCTCCGTCATCAGAGTATGAAGATATCCGTCTTCTGGGTTGTTGCGCTGTGTAGTCTGGTTGATGTTAACCAACGTTTCAGAGGTCATACTGCCTCCGTCATCAGGGCGAGAATATTGTTCTTCAGAGAGAGGACAATAAAGATGTGTTTTAATCCTCTGAAGAAGAACGAGAGAGAAATGAAAGTGAGGGTGGGGAGTAGCGATAGACACTATATTTAACGGGGGATATAGAATAAAGTTGCGGCTACGCAGGTCCCCAAGCATTGACCACTCGTCCTCCTGGCAACGACGGGTTTAATGCAGATAAGACGTTTGGAAGTGGAGAAAGGAGACAATTGAGCAGGTTTTTATTACATTCGTATGCAATTCTAAATTTTGATATGGGGGTTAATATAGGGCGGGAATTTATGTTTAAATTTTGGAGGTCTGCATGAAGGGCATGCAGTGCAAACGTGGAATTTGGGTAACAACACAGCAAGTAAAGTCCTCATTTTGCTGCTGCTTTGTTTAAAATTGAAATTTATTACACATTTTTATTATATTTCTAGTCTAAATAATATTTAAGAATCCAGTCCGTACCGCGAAGAAAACACTACACTTCACCATTACAAAGATCAACTGGTTCACCCTTTAAACCCGCAGCTCGTATAAATAATATTTAAATATTCAGTCCGTACCGCGAAGAAAACACTACACTTCACCATTACAAAGATCAGCTGGTTCACCCTTTAAACCCGCAGCTCGTATAAATAATATTTAAATATTCAGTCCGTACCGCGAAGAAAACACAACACTTCACCATTACAAAGATCAACTGGTTAACGCAGATTAAGGAAATAATAGCTGTTTACAATGAGAATCATATGAAACCCATAAATAGATTCAATGGACTAAACTCAGTTATCATGTGGTACATAAATTGAATTGAATATAGTTTACACTGTGTTTCAAATGGTTGAATATTATCAGTAAAGTCAATGTAATGAGGAGCTGAAGGTGTTTGTTGGTTATAATGATGGACAACCCTGTTATCAAATTACCGGAAGATTTAATAGCTGTTGTCAGGCTGTGTCTAGAGAAATATGATTACCATGTCGGGTCTCTAATTAGTTCAGCCTCCGGCGAATTATATACGCACAATCAGAGTGCGTATGCAATGCTGGTATGCCTAGGAGCAGGCTGAACACTCTGGACGTGCCATTGGATGGTCTTCTTTCGAGGATAGGGCGAAGTACCTGGGGTTTGTCGGTCACTTCAACGGAACTGCATCGGATTATTTGGTGTTTAGACCGTAATGGAATCATAACTCAGCTAGTCACTTGCCAGTTTTGGAGAACACGTCAGAATTGTTGAACCTACGCGTATATTTCGTATGGCTTTCACGTTTCTACTTTTCCAACAGGCGACATCCAAATTTCTTTACGTATTTTATATCTCCCCGATCTGAGCTAATCATAATGATTAATTTTATCTGTGTTAAGTATTACGGGACACGATTTAGGCATGGGCTGATGGGTAAGTAAATTTATACGTTTTTATGTCAACACCTGAAAGAAAGAGACACTAGGTAGACCTAGACATAAATGAAAAAAAAATATTAAAAAGAATCTCATTAGATGATAAAGTTGCGTCATATTGTGATAAATATATATTTGTTTAAATCTTGTCAGTATAATCACAATGAAATTTCTATTAAATATTAAAATATTACTATAATTAACATTTAAATATTTAAAATATATTAAATGATGTTCTCTATCGAAATGTTCGATTTACATTAGAACATTACTTTTCACACGACATGTTTCAGTTCTAAAAGAACTATCTTCAGGTGTATAAAATTATATAAACTTAAATATAATTTCTTAAATGCAACTTTTAGTCAGTTGTTTATCAGAAAAAAAAAAGAATCTCATTGCTAAAATGGGGTGAGACTGCGTCTGTAAGAGACCGCGGCCGCTAACAGACCGGTTGCCTATACTCCCCCAGATGATTCATGAGTGAATTTGCAGCAGTGGCGGAATGACAATGACGAGGGAAGACCCAGGAACTCGGAGAAAAATGTCTGTCCACTTGCCACTTCGTGTACCACAAATCCCACATGGAATGTCCTGGTTGCGACCCCGTGTCTTTGCGGTAAGAAGCCGACGATGGCTAAATGAATCAGTTGACTCAGAAATTGTTTTGTACACCAGTCTGTCCACTTGCCACTTCGTGCACCACAAATCCCACATGGAATGTCCTGGTTGCGACCCCGTGTCTTTGCGGTAAGAAGCCGACGATGGCTAAATGAATCAGTTGACTCAGAAATTGTTTTGTACACCAAAGTAATCTTCGTATTTTCCAGGAAGATTTTACAAAATGTAGTTCTTGGGTTAATTGTTCTTAATTGGGTCTCTTTTCTGTTGGCTCGGCTCATCTGCGTGGTACATTAAGTTACAATTATACTTGATCAGTAACTTTGATTCTTCAGGAAAATATATTTTTATTTCTTCTCAAGAAGCTGAGTCTGGATGCATCCATGCTACAGAATAACTACTTCGGTGCTATTGGTTTTCTCGGTGGGCGAAATAAGACTATTGTTCTCGACATTCTGTTTGTTCGTAATGAGTTTCCGTCCTTTGAATGGTGGCTTTAAAGTTGTTCTAGAAGGAAGAAGAAAAGTTTCTGAAGCTATAAAGGGCAACTTTTCTAGAGACATTACACTCCAGATCTGAACTGAGCTTTGATTGGTTAACTGGACCGCAAAATTTATTGAAATGCTTATGATTGTATCGATCTGGATTTGTTTCAAACTGACTTCTCCTGTAAGATGTGAGGTTCTCACAGCGGTGAGTATGAAGACTTCCGTCTTCTGGGTTGTTGCGCTGTGTAGTCTGGTCATCAGGGTGATGACGGAGGCAGTATGACCTCTGAAATGTTGGTAAACATCGACCAGACTACACAGCGCAAAAACCCAGAAGACAGAAATCTTCATACTCTGATGACGGAGGCAGTATGACCTCTGAAACGTTGGTTAACATCGACCAGACTACACAG
>NW_019060008.1:628242-646461 GCF_000696155.1 Zootermopsis nevadensis | reverse complement strand
AACTCCGCACCCGGTGTGAGACCACAACCTTTGATCCAATTTACCCCTTAACGGCAACCCAAGTCCTGTACGATACCTGTTTGTTTTTAAGCATTACAACCCTCATCAATTCCCCTCACCTTTTTTTTTTTTTGGTTCTAATCGTTTCCGGTACGGCAGTAGAAAGTGATTTGGTCGGTAAAGCTTATTGGGTTCTTTACGATCTGCTTGTATAAACAAGGGCAGAATTAGGTTTTTGGATGCAAGCCATGCGCCCGGGACATCCTTATTGAACGATAAATGTCGCTGGCACGAGCCGGAACTTCTGACTTCAAGGCATCTCTCTAAGTGAAGTTAACGTAACGGGATGGCTGGTTTTATCGTGTGTTACTGCTTCCATAGGAGCACGCCACTTTGTATCTGGGTTTCGTGGCTGTTAACATAATCTCGAAAGTAAGCCAAAAAGACGGATAAATTAACAGTACGTCACATGGAGAGGTCTCTCATTTTAATTCCTAAAACTCTGTCAATTCGAAAACAGAGTAATTTCCGTGTCTACTAAATCACATCAGAATTTGAAAATCATGTCTGCCCTAAAACAGAACATCTCTGTTACATAAACAGATCAGTTAATGGTATTTAAGGACTTAATAAAATATACGAACCAGTTAATCAACATTAACCCTTTAAATCCGAAGCTCATCTAATTAAAATTTAAGAATTCAGTCCGTACCGCAAAGAAAATACCACACTTCACCATTACAAAGTTTAGGAAGGTGATCCAGTGTCTTTTGTCAGACTTGTATCGTCATAACTTTTATGATACGTGTGACCTACGCTCCCAGTTTATCATTAAATTCAAACAAAATTAAATTAGAAAATGTATCTGTTGACAGCTATATATAATGTTCTGTCCATAGGGTGTATTGATTTAAATCAATTACACACATATGCTCCCCCCTCCCCGTTGTAACCGCACACAAACAACACTTCAATAATAATATTTTTTTTCTCGTTATTTTTGTTTTTGCTTTCGGTCCACAGGTAACACAAACCGACATCAGTCGTTTTTACATTAATCACAATTCCATTGACTTTGTGCGCTTTGTTCTGGTTTATTTATTATTCTAAATGTTATTAAGGTGATTTAATTAGAAAAGGTTGGCAGGGCATGCAGATGCTATGAATATAGGGACACGAGAAGTACCTAAATGAAAGTAGCGAGAGCTGATGGGTAGAACTCACTTTGAAGTTCTAGGAACTTATATTAAAATGGTTCTTAAAAGTCAAAGTTGTGTGTGGGTTGGATTTATGTGGATCGGGTTATGGATTAGTGACGAGCTTTATGGACACAGTAATGAACCCTCCGGTTTCATAGAAGGAATATAAATTTGGCTAGCTATGCTACTGATAGCTTTTCAAGGAGGACTGAGTCAGTAATTGTGATCGTCAAGAAGGGTTGAACATGATGAACTTCCTGGACTATAACGATCAATAGGTATTATTTAAAAAACGATGAGTAGGAGGCCATAATTGGCTCTAAATGTGACTGGGATGAGATACAACAAATGTGTAAGAATTTTTGTGAGGAAATTCTTGGAAAACGCCCACTTGTAAGATTCAGTTGAATTTGGTATTAAGTTCGGTTTTAGGGGACTGGGTTCGTTGGTTAGGAATGGCTGTAACTATCTCAGGGTCATCATTATCGATAGTAGTAGCAGTGAATATCCTGCTAAAAGTTATTTGGCCAATAACTTCTAACAGGTAACTTGTTATAGACCGTAACTTTTATGTTTCGATAAATGATTAATTTTAAATTTGAGATTTCAGATTCTCACTGCGATGAATATGAAGTTTTCTGTCTTCTGGGACGTTATGCCCTGTAGTCTGGTGGAATATGATCGACGTTTCGGAGGTTCTTACTGCGTTCATCATCAATGCGATAAGTTTACTCTGAAACGTCGATCTGTTTCTATCACCTACGCGGCCAAATGTCCCAGATGAGTGCGTCTTACTAATTTAAAACGTGTTAAGCATTCGTGATATCTTTGTGGATTATTTAATGTTTTTCTTTCTGAATTCAAAATCATTTCCATATGATTCTTTCCCGTCTGCTTTCAACACCAAGATAAATAAAATTGTTTTCGTGATGACGTGACGACAGTAGATTCTGCAGGAGACGTAGCGGTAGTTGTGAGTAGATCGTGAATGAAACTTTTAACACTTTCTGAAACTTTCAGGCGAAGACAAATGAGAATGGAAATTTGTGGTGAAAAGTGGTTCGAGCCCGAAAAAGGAATTGTTATTTACGGCAAGAAGAGTGGATACGCAATTCGGTGTAGAAATTCCATTACCTCGGCATACGTAACAAATCTAGGGATTAAGGGATTCTGTGTAGGTATATAGACCCTTTCTTCAAATAGCCATAACTTTATGTGATATTCAAAAAAAAAGTAACATCACGGATACGGAAAATGTATTGCACTAACTCTGCAGGGAAGTAGAGACAAAGTCTACTTCTTAGACTATACTACGCTGTAAAAACTTTGTTCATGTACATAGAATACCACTGTGTTACAGAAGATCATTAGAATTTACACGAAACTCATAACCCACACGTATTTCTTTAGTTACGGTCTACCTACTTTTACTTTAAGGGGAAAACTGCTTAACGAAGAACTATATGACAATGTGTCTCAACTGGTGGTACGCGAGTACCTGGAGGTCCACAAGTTAAATATATTTTCATATTATAATTACTTCTGCTGCTGTTTATACGTAATTTTTAATTTTTGTATCATATTTGTGTACTAATCACGCCATTTATTTATTATTGTTGCTAGAATAAACAAATGATTGTCATTAGTTTTCACTGGGTGTATTGCTGTAATAACAATCACGTGTGGAATTCTGATAAAGAAATCTCTTAGTAAATTTGTAGAACATTGAAAGGATAATATTAGTCTTTCTGCCCATATATATTACACATTCGCTCGAAAAATTCAGTATGAATTATTATTATTATTATTAAGTGTTCTGTCTTACGACAGGTCTATTGCTCTGCCCAAAAAGAGATCTCCAGTTGTCCCTATTCTCGGCTTCTCGCTTTAATTCCTGGAACGTCATCTTCTTTCCTTGTTTCAGATCGTCGGTTAGCTGTATCAGTCTTCTTCCCAGTCCTCGCTTTCCCTCAACCTGGCCTTCGATGATATCACTCAGTAACCCATTCCTTCTCATAATATGTCCCAGCCAGTTAAGTGTTTTAAATATATTTTTACTTGTTTTTACTATTTGTAGTAGTACAAATATTTTAGACATTTAAACGAAGCAGGATTTGAGGTTCTGACGGCTGTGAGTAGCGCCATGTAGTCTGGTAGGCGGAGGTCTTTCGCTGATGAGGATGGAGGTAGCAAGGGCCTAAAATTGATCAAACACTTTCATCTAATGTTAAGGCTAAGAATTTGTGGAGCTATATCTCACGAAACCCCAGATGTTTATCTGGGTATGTGTGTTTCTGCGAAACGTCGTCATTAAAGTGTATGCCAGTACATGATTAAATAGTCTCAGTAGTGCACTAGTTACAAGACGTACTGTTATATAGGGACTGTTATTTAAAATAGTATGTAACTTCAATAGTCTTATGCCCTTAAAACACTTTTATAAGGTACAGAATAAAACCAGGTCCCTTCATATAAGGCACACTGCTCGTACGTCTGTCTGAAATGATTTGTGTACTAAGGATGAGTTGTTTGCTGAAACGAAATATGCATTGCCTTTTAAATTGTCACATTCTCCTCCTAAATTTTTGTCATTTTTCATGCTCTCCCAGTTTTTCTGTCTCCGTTAAAAAAGAGTTGGATAGAAGTTCACCTCAGAGCACAGTTACGGCTGTTTGTCGGATTCAATTTAGCGACGTTTTACAGGAAACAGACGGTTTTAGTGACTTGAACACTTCTCTCTTACCAATGGCTGCCTCGTCATTCTTTGTTACCTAGAATTCACTCAGTAGCGAGCAGTAGATCCATTACAACGTTTTTTTTTACACTCTTACCGAATCGTTACGGAACTCAGCTAATTTTACCAGTATTCTGTCCTAACACTACGCTCTGCGTAGATGTCAGATGTGGCGATGCGTTTAAACCTTACGGCCCGTGCATTCTGTTCATCTGACTGATATCGACGAAGGCAAATTACATTACATTAAAGAAGAAAGAATCGCTAGAGTTTTAAATTAAGTATTGCAAGTGACTGTGTTCTGGGTCGTTGCTCCGTGTACTCTGCTAGAAGGTTTACTGACGTTTCAGAGGCGATTGATTCCTACATCATCGTAGGAAGGACCTCTAAAACGTCAGCCGGTGTCTACCAAACGCAGAAGATGACATCTTCATATTCGCCGCTGTGAAAACCTATTGTCTCTTAAGTAATTTATATATTAAAATCGATGTACCTTACATGTAACATCACTCGTATGAAATAAATTTTGTAGACTATATACACTTTTATGAGAGTCTGAGGGACGCTAAAAATACAGGATTATAGGCCTGATATAAGAATTAATGTGGCCTTGAAATGGTGTAATATAAACCAAAATCAAATTGATTACTGTGGGTAGGGACAGGATAAAGTTTTATCTGATACCGTCTCTTATCCTTGTCACATATTCTTTCTGAAAGGGGGATAGAATTTTTTTTTGTTTTTCGATGTTTTACCAAAATCTTTGGTGCTTTTAATTAGGTGTGCGTAAGAATTTAAATCCCTATTTTCTACGTCTGATGTCATTAAAGCGTGCAGTGGGATTCATATGTTCATATTCAGTTTTTTTTTGACAAAGAACAGGTTCGTTTCTCCTCCCAGTCCCCAGGGACGTCTTGTTGCGGTTGCTGAGAGAAGCGAGCGCTGACCAATAATATGCCGAGAATGTCTGCTCCTGTGTAGTGAAAACAGGACGCGGACAGTCTAATAAAATGCTGGTCCCACCGATGTCCGTCAGGCATTCCAGTCTCTACCGAGAAACTCGATTGCTCTGACATTTTGAGGTGGACAACGTCGCAGCGCTGCACGGCCATGTTCTTGTTTTCGTGAATTGGAAGTGAGGGCATGTAATGGCACAGCTCGGCTCAGAGCGACTTCGCTCTTACAAATTCCTTCTTGAGCCAGTGAAAGCAAAGAAATTCCACCTGTATAAAACGAAAAATCGTTAAACATAACCTGTTTCTGTCGGAAATTGCTTTCCACCTGTATAAAACGAAAAATCGTTTCTGTCGGAAATTGCTAGTGAGCCAAGAATGAACAGTGTTGTAAATACAGGCCAGGAGATCTGCTTGATTATTATGCTACAGGTGTCTATGATAGTTAAAAATTATTATCGAACTCTTTAAACAAACGCCAGAGAACGGCAATAAAATCTTCTCGGGCAGCTGGTTACCGTAGTAACAGAGGGACAGAGTTGGTTCCCGAAACGTCGGTTTACTATGTGAACCAGTTGACGCGGCTGATTGCCCGAGAAGATTTTATCGATTGTACTCTCCGCGAAAGTCTGAAATCCTATGCCAGAAAACGCATTTGAGAAGTGTATTTATTTCGCTGGGGAAAGATTTTGCTGCTGTTAGAAATATTTGGCGGCTTTTATTAATCGAAACGTCGCTTCTCCATGCGCCGGCCACGAATCTGGTGTTTCTTTAAGCCTAGGAGTAAAACGAACTTTATCAACCCTGCAAAACAACAGGAAAAAATATATCTTTCTGTATTTTAGTCTTTTCGTTTTCGTACAGGACGGGGATTAAGCAGTGCGTCGTTGAACACTAACGTCGATGGATTCCATTTAATATTTCCACTTCTCTCATTTCGCTTTCAGTGGACAGTTAACGGTGAGATGGTTTACTAAATTATATTGTTACTAGTAAATTTCCCGTCAGGAATGACGGGAAAATCTTTTGTAATAAGCACGTTTACTGTGGTCATAATTATTATCCCATTCGGTTAAAATGTTCTCAACAGCATCAGATTATAATGACATGCGCGTACATAAATATTATCCATTAAGGTCAAAAGTCCCTTACCAGCAACTGATAACCAACAAACCAACTCTTGCTTGTTATATAAATAGATTGTTGGGATGGGGTGAGGCTTTGTTTCTATGGACCTGCGGGCACTAGCAGCGGGTCCATTGTCCAGCCGCGGGTGATACATGAGTGAGTACAGGGCAACGATGGAAATATACTGACAGGGAAAATCGAGGGACCCGGTCAGAGAAACCCACGCCTTGTCACGCAGTTGGCTGCGAGCCCCATATGTGCACTCCGACTTCAGTGGTGAGCAGCATGCGACTAACCACCTGAGCTATGACACAGCCCCCATTGCGGTGCCCGAATTTATAACTTGTGGTGGGCAAGGCCGTGGTCTAGGCAGCCCGGAGTTTTCCTCCGTGGCATCCCAATAATTACTCCATTCACACACAGAAGAAGGCAGTGGCAAACCACTTCTGGATCATCTGCCAAGAACGTATATGAACAGGTCCCAGTCCGAGAAAAGGATGGAAGGATCCTGTTCATATGGACCTGTCGTCAGACCTCGGGACTTTAAATTTACCCTCGCCTACATCTCTTTGAAACCTAAGATATTTCTGATAGTGTTTAAGTAATTGTTTTTCAGGAACGGAATAACGCTGCTTAACATTGAATTAGTGGGGAAAATGTCATAGTTTTATGTTGTGTTTTCCAGCAACGCGACTATTATACCGTATATCGTTGTAGATATGCCTGAAACAAAGCTCTATGATTGTCTATTCATAATACTAGCGGGGTGTTAATGTCAGAAATGAACTTGACTCAGCACGTCGGAATTAAACTCGGAGAATTGGGCTACTGAAATAATCGTCTAAAAGTGATTCATCACAATTTCAGACTTGTGTGAATGTTTCTAAACTTCAGATTCGGAGCTATACTAATTACAAGATAGACTCTCATACTTGACGTTTAATTGCAAAGTTTGTGTTGTTCACGTTATAGACCACTGTTCAAACAGGGCAAAAGTTTTTGGTCTTAACTTTACATTCAATGCTGAGGTAAACCGCTAAGTTTCTCTTAAATCTTAGCAACACGAAAGTTGTTCCACATCTTAAAAGTGTTAACGACCCGTACAGCGCCGGAAACACTTTGTTCCCCCACCCTGCAACCACCCCCCACCCCCACGAACGAACCAAAAGATCCACATCGCTTAGATTTTGTTTTGGTCCATTTCTTTTCATCTCTCACACACATTGTCGCTTTGTTGAAGTAATTTGAGTAAGGATGAATTTGGTAAAAATCATGAAATACACTTTAACAACTTACGCGTAGTTTAAGAAAAGAAATAATTCAGGATATATTTGAATACCGTTTCAAATCTGGTACCATTGCTTGTTTGCTTCTAGATTTTTAGTTTGTGAATACCACCTTCTTATGCTGTCTTTAAAATATCAGCACCGTAAAACAGATGTTGAAGAAAGCAAGAATCTCCAATATGATGTGTGATCAACGTCAGTCCAACTATTCAGTTATTTATTAGGCGACAGAATAAAAAACCTTTTTAGATTTTTCGCTGTCTGACAAAATAAATCATAAAGCTAATTAAATACATACAAACGAGGTTTTGTGGTAGCCGAGTTTAATTAGGCTATGTAAATACTGTGAGGAGGTTTATAAATTGCTTTTACAATTACGTAATTACTTTCAATAAACAAATGGAACCACCTGTTAATTTTATACCAAATATTACATACATATACAGACAATGTACCACATGAAACGGAACCCATTTGCAATCACGTACTAAGGTAGAAATATTAAATCAGAAGCATTTGCACCCCGTGTAATGGACTCTCCCGACCTCCCCCGTGACCCTCGACCTAAGGTAATCCTAGTTCATAGGCCGCCGCTCTCGCCAGTTGCGCAAACGCTGTGAAAGTGCTAACATGGTGTATTGAAGGAACTGGTTGCTATTTGTCTTTGAGAAGGTAACCTAACATAACCTAAACCAATCCAGTCCAACGTAACGTAACCTTACCGAACCTAACCTAACCTAAAGTAACCTAACTTAACCCATTTCAAACCGAATACAACCCAACGTAACGTATCGTAACTTAACATAACAAAACTAAACTTCCCTAACCTAACCTAAAGTAACCTAACTTAACCCATCCCAACCGAATACAACCCAACCGACCGTATCGTAACTTAACATAACAAAACTAAACTTCCCTAACCTAACCTAAAGTAACCTAACTTAACCCATCCCAACTTAACCTAACCTAACCTAACCTAACCTAACCTAACGTAACGTAACCAAACGTAACCTAACCTAACGTAACGTAACCTAACGTAACCTAACCTAACATAACCTAACTTATGTATATATAAAGGAACTTGAAGCGTCATTGTCATAGTCACAAAAGCTCGCAATATGATCCATGTGCTCACTTACATTCTACATTTTCACAAAAACTCTTTAAATTTTCGTTTTACTATTATCCTTCCACCTATGCAATGAGGCATCATTCATCTTATCCTCCTTAATTTAACGAACCTCGTAACATTGGTGAAGAGTCTGTTGGTCCAGGAATATCCTGTTTCTTTAATTAACAACACGAAACCTGACTTAAATCTCGCCCACGGAAGCAGAAAGAACGAGCGAAATAATTTGTACACGGATGTACGGAAAGCTTATTCCTGGATGCTCGTTTTTCTTTTGTTCGTAGAACAAAGAACAACGATCTGGTTTGCTGTTGGTGTTAAGTTCCCAATCGATAGCCCTTTTGTACACATCCTGTTCAGGAGAATTAAATATCCATGAAAGAACTTGTGTAGAACAAACAACCTTTACACCAAGGACCACACTGATTTGTTGAAGTTAAAACGAAATCTGTTTGTGATAAAACGAGCCACTGGCAGCGAAGGGCGGGAAGGAACAAATACACGAAGTTCATCGTTCGGCTTACAAATATTGTATTCATCCAAGTGGAACAACAGAATTATATAGATAAAATATATTTGAAGGGATTTAACACTTTGAAGTCGAATGAGACACAGAGAAACGAAAGCAGGAGATGAATACTGTGAAACAATACATTTAAGGGGACCGGGAGTGGGGGGGGGGGCAGACATAAATTTAAGGCTATAAAGGTTCCCAGGCAGTGCTCGTTCGTCATTATAGTAATTGTAATTTGAAGAGATGGTGATGCATTTCGAAGTAGATAAATCAGAGAGATGAACGAGGAGGGAAACTGAGCAAGGTTTTCATTGCAATCGATCGGAAATTCTGAATTTTTAATTTAAAATTTGAAAAAGCTATATTTGATGATATTTTTATGCTGGCATTGGCAGGGCGGAGTGAGAGGAATACGGAGCGAGGTGGAATTTGGGCACCAAATCAGCATTTGCTCTAGGATCAAGGAAAACCACGGAAAACCTTGATCGAGTTGGCCTGTAGTAGGACCTTTCAAGGAGGGTACTGGCTTCTAGCCAGCAGTCCGACATTTAAATACGCGAGCCCTATGATAGTCGCTAACCGTGCTGTTGGTTTAGTTGAAACGTAAAAGAAATTGCTTTGCAAAATTTATCAGTTATTCAGCCTAAATCCTGTGCGCTCTTCATACCCTATTTTTAAAATATTATTCTCCCATCTACGCCTATGTCAAGGGTAAGAACCGATGGCGGACCCTTGTGAACCTTCTGGTAGGAAGAAGGTGGAATATTTTACTAGATAAACAATTAAAGATTTCCGCCGCTTTTAAACATTACAAATTATATACGTTGCCTTGGAAACACAACACGATTTTTTAGAAATGAAATCAGCTTGTAGAAGGTAGTAGATTCACATATTACACTGTAAATCTTTACCATCATGCTAGGTATTGCTAGCTCAGACTCATTCCATGATTGAATCTAAATACGAGGCTTAAATTACTGGCCGTTCTGGTCTGAAATGTCTTGGTATTTGAGATCAGTTGCAGAAAATGTGCACCGCCATCTCTTAACAGTTAAAAGTTATTATTCGTAGCTTCTGAATCATGCAAATTGTATGTTACCTTTGAAACACGGTAACAAAAGAATTTCTGAAATACCATCTTGATAAAACTGAATTTTAATTGCACGCACTGACGAAAGTATGGGGGCACGATTATCGCGAAATAAGTGCACAAAGGAGCGGAAGGCTGTTGCACCTTCTAACTAAATTTTCTTACTCAAAGGCTCGTGAAAGTTGTGCGGGAGAAGTTTCATTCCCACGGGAATCCCGACACGATATTCCAGGAAGTTTGTTCACGGGGGTCGGAGAGCTGTAGATGTAGCAATTCGCGGTTTCAAAAAGGGGGGGGGCAGAAGACGGTCACACTACAGCGAGCTGCAACCATAGGCCCTCGCCCCCTCACGTGCCCCCTAGTGGCTGCTTTACCCGGCATGCACTAAGTGCTCTCAGGAATTAATTTACACTATCTACACAATTAAAACTGGAGTTATAATTCTATACTGTTCCTTCTGTCAAAATTGAATGCTTGCATTGCAGGGTACGGCGTGTCTGTATATGCGCGCCTTGAGCGGGGTAACAGAGGGCTTGTTTCACGCTGGACATCTCTGATTCTCTGTGTTGTAACCGTTGCCATGGTGATGCTGTTAAAGGGATTTTGTGACTTACGGCGTAATACTTATGGTCTTTGCTTTAGGAACACTGTTGTGTACTTTAAACGAAAATAATAATATGTGCTTTTCATGTGGAGCGAATGGTAACGCTGCTAAGGGAGTTTGTGTCTTACGAGATAATATTTATTAATATGGGAACTACTTTACGTTTCTCGTTATTTTCAACGTGTATTTACTAGTAAAACGACAAACAGTGCCGTAGTATTTTATTTTATTTTATTTATTTAGTGTTCTGTCTGACGACAGGTCCATATGAACAGGATCCTTCCATCCTTTTCTCGGACTGGGACCTGTTCATATACGTTCTTGGCAGATGATCCAAAAGTGGTTTGCCATTGCCTTCTTCTGGGGGTGAATGGAGTAATTGTTGGGATGCCAATGAGGAAAACTCCGTGTTGCCTAGGCCACGGCCTTGCCCAACACAAGTTATAAATTCGGGCACCACCGGGAATCGAACCCGAGACCCCAGGATTACAAGGCCAGCGTTCTAACCGCTAGACCACCGTAGCGGTTTGATTGAACAAGTATGTAATATATTTGGATCTTACCGCGCTTTTGTTGTGAAACGTAATTAGTTTTCGGATTTTAAAACGGCTCGGATTGGGACCTGTTCATATACGTTCTTGGCAGATGATCCAGAAGTGGTTTGCCATTGCCTTCTTCTGTGTGTGAATGGAGTAATTGTTGGGATGCCACGGAGGAAAACTCCGTGTTGCCTAGACCACGGCCTTGAATGAATAATGGGATATAACTACCGTTCAGTATAATTATTCATTGTTAAACTTAATTCTGCGAACGTACAGAAGAGTATAGGTCAGAATTCCACTGTCCTGGACGTTGAAGTAGGCTAAGTCTTGAGGGTGTGGTCAGGCAGCTTCGGCACACGTTAGCAATGCGCAAGGCATAAATATTGAGCCATTAACAGCTAATGAGCAGTGGCGAGACAAGGTGAACAAGACGCATTAGCTGAATAATGAAGCCTGCACTAACCTACATAATTAATACACTGTAACCGTTCAGCAGTTAGTAATGTAGGAACAGGCAGGATCATACAGCTTGTTACTAAAACAAGAAGGCTGTGGGTGAACATACTGTGACTTGTTTTATTATCTCTGTTCTATGCGGCGCAGTTGTCAAGACAACTGCAGAAATGACTGAAATATTTAATGATGAATTTCTGTGCGTATGTTTTAAAATTCTGTTATATTAAATCTGATATGTACATCAACAAATTTAAAGTTTTGAAGTTATTATAGTCTGAAGATGGCTGTCTTCTGGATTGTTGCGTTGTGTAGTCAGGTCGATAGCCCTGATGATGGAGGCAGCAAGGACCTTTGAAACGTCGGTATATTTGTACCCGAATACACGGCGTAACGACCCAGAAGACAGCCATCTTTTTTCATCCAGGTTTGTAAGTAGATATGTTCATGATTTATCTCCAAAAGCATTTTTATGTGTTCGACCCCACTTTAAAAGTAATCCTCTTGAGAAATATCGCGTTTCCGCAATGTTTTCGTTTTATATACGACAAGAACTATCTCAATCCAATGTAATTTTTTTGAAACTTATTACTACGCGGCATGTTAGAAATGTACATTAAGTAACAGTAGTTTCGGTTGATGCTACAAAAAGTTCGCGTAGCCGCCATATTGGTATTGGAAAAAAATTGAATAGACTAGTGTTTATTCTGAGAACAATGTGAAATTCATAAATGTCTTGTGAGAAAATTACGTATTTTGTGAAAGTTAAAGCAGTTGGTACATTTAGTTACCACTGTTTTTCAAATTGTCAAATACCGAATTAAAATTTTCATGAAAGACGTGCCTTTTGTCGGGCTCTGAAGCTTGAAAATTTTTGTAATGAGACAAACGTAAAAAAACAACAACAACAACAACCACGTCTTAGATCTATCAGTCACTAAATTGAGCTCTGAAAGCTAAATTAACGTTATATTTGTACTTCATATTAATAAGATTAGAGCGTAATGTTTTGGTCTCGTTATAGTGGATGGAATTAAGGTTGAATTAAGCAGAATGGAGGGGAAGGTACATTGTAAGAGCATCGGAAGCATGGAATATCAACGAAGGTCTTTTATTCATACTGAATTTGTAAAGCCGCATTACATTATATTACATCAGCATTAAAATATGCGGCGATTATATTTAAAATCGAAGGGGGTGATGGAAATTCAAGTCAATCGAAAAACACTTCGCTCATTTCAGACGTTTGAATTCTCTAGTTTTCATTTTAAGCATTATTCTTTGCTTTACATAACAGGCACAGAGCTGTTCTGTTGAACGGGCAGTAAAACTCTGGAATGCTTAAGCATTATAAATGGAGACATGGTATTTGTTATGGTGAGGGATTCTAAATGTGTTCATGAAATGTTATGATCCAAATAATTATTTATCTCTCACCCAGAGGCAAGATTCAGGTTTGTTTGGACCCAAGGAAGAGGAACCAACACGTGACACAAAATTACGTAACGAGAAAGTTTTTAATTAGTACCCATTTTAATATTATTATTGTAAACGATGCCATAACAAGCAGGACGTCTAGCAGTATGTGGAAAACGAGAATGCGTATAAAATCTTTATATGAAACCTAAAATGGAGATACCGCTGGAGGATAATATTAAAATGATATTATAGAAATATAATGTGAATTATAGACTCGATAGAACTGGTCTAGTCGGTGTTAAAATATAAATAAACAGGAAATTAAAAGAACATTGATAATAACTCTATTAATTTTCGGCAGGAGGAACTACATGGAATCATAAGGAGAGGGCAGTACCTATTCGTTCACGTAATGACAACACCAGATGTAATGAAACTGTAGGAAAAAAATTCCATTAATATAGTTAGTTTAAAAATGTATTTATTAGCATTGCTATTCTTTGCCCAATGTTGAATGGAATTTTTAATTTACATTCATTATAAACAGTATGTGGAAATTATTGAAAGACTTTCTAAATTAATCCTTTGACGAAAGTTGCAAAGGTCTAATAACTTCAATTAAACCGTCTCATATGGAATGCCACTTTATTACAGATTCCTGTGATAATAACGTATTCACAAAAATCAACACTGCTGCATTACATGTTTTACTTCGGTTATGTGATAACGTTTCGGGGGGAAATATTGCTTCCATGTTCAGGGCTAAAGTTTTGAACTTGGAGGCATATCCATGCTGAAATACAACGCCTAAAAGAGTTTCTGACTTTATGAAATTTGAATGTCGAGGTTTTGATCAGCTTTTGCATAAATAAAATTGTATCATTTATAAATATCATGTCCAACGAGGTAAATAAAATCGGAATATGTTCTCCAATTTGGAGCGCCCAGATCTTTTCATCTCTGCTTCGCAACGCGACTTTCAAATATATTTAATCCGCATTACTGGCATTCGGACATAAATGTCCCTCCCTATGCATGCAGAACTAAGCAGTCTTCCCCCCCTCCCCCCCAAATAGCTGCAGTTACACAATAAAGTGGTAAAAATGCAAAGTATAAATAAATGCTTTGATGTGGTACGTTTGCTTGTGTTATATTACGGAGTTCCTGGAAACAGCACAAAATTAAAATAACACTAACTGAATTTTCCCTCTGCGTAATTATTCTCCAACGCAACCTCAGAGTTAACCGATGGCTGTTACATACATACATATTGCCTCGTGTAATTCGTATATAAACATGAATCACGTAAACCACAGAGGACAGCACTAAGACGTATTACATTTGGAACACAAGCTTACAGGCCTATTTTGTGGTCAATTCTGTTTTTGTGCACCTCACTGGTAATTTATTTCAACTGCGGTAACTGAACCAATGGACACGATCCATTGATCCATCGCATCCCATCTCTGTTTTAAAGATGTTTTCTCATCAAAATTGTGTATGTGTTTCTTGTCTCCCCATTCTGGCCCAACGCCTAGATCGTCATAACATCCTACTGTCTTAAAAAGACCACGTGATGCGTATAAATGATTCAGTTCTGAATTGCCCTGAATTGTTCAAATTCTTCATCGGTCCACGTCTTTTCATGAACGCTTTTTAAATCAATATGTGATCATCGGTAAAGACCCCGTTAATACAAATATATTAAAAGTAAAATTATCGATTACACTGCAGATTCCGTGAGGCGTACGGAGACTGATTATGGATGAAAAGTATAAAGGAACTGAAGGAATATTTCAACATCTCATATTTCGTAATTCGTTAGGAGTTACTCAAGAAATCCACCAGCCTATGAACCATTCTAAACTTAAGCTGGGTCCCGATATAAAGTTTTCTGGGTTTTTAAATTGCAAGTTGTTATGCATTTCTGATGTTTTCTGGGCTCCTGGGGACACAGTGGGACATCCGGAGATAACATACAGCCCACTGAAGATAAATACACGCCGCTGAACTTTGTGTCACCGAACGTTTCTCTTTACAACACGAAAACACATCAAAAATATGTTCTCCCTCGTATATCACATTGAGACCTACACTGGTACAGTTACGTCCCTGCCTTGTGCTGGGGTCTTCATCTCTTACTACAAACGTAATTTGAATATCATTAGGGCTGTAACGTCGTGTTTTATGTGCATACTGAACAGAAATAACTCCCAACTAACCATTCAAGTACATTCAGTCAAGTGTACGTAAATCGCTGTATCCAGATGCGTGTCCTGTTCAGGTAGCTTCTCTGATGAAGTGTTTTGTTTGAGGGGTCAGTGAATTTAGTTTCGAGATATATTTTTTTGCGATAAAATCCAAGTTCTTACCTCAGTAGTTTGTTTGATTAAAGCATCGAGGTTTAGATCGAATTATTACAGATTTTATAATACTGATACCCTTAATATATGAGGTTTAGACCAGTGGTATTCAACCCCTTTTTGTTCTCGTACCCACAGATATAATTTCTCTTCAACTTTGTACCCCCAAAGTTGTTGGTGTATAATTCAAGTTATACGTAGTATATAATCTACATCTAAAATAAATTAAATAAATTAAATTACTGATTATTCAGTGTTTATCATAAAATAATACATTTTTTTTTTTAAATTTCACGTACCCCCTAAGAAGTATTCGCATATCCCCGGGGGTACACCACTGGTTTAGATTATACTATTCTGCCAGCGTAAGAAAAATTCTTGTAAAGATACGTTAGTGTTAATGATTATAGGAAATTATAAAGTACAGTTGTAAAGCGATCTCTTATGTTACATTGGCCTGTTCATTTCTTCCAGTACCTTCTCTGGAAACCACAGAAAATGGAATTGTGCCTGGAAATGTTTCTTCCCTGTGTTGGAGTGAAGTTCGCCACCCTTGGAGGCCGTCAGTGTTTCAGCGGAGCGGAGAGAGCGCTGTCCCAGGTATGTAATTACTTCAAGTCATCAAGACAAAGGAGAACGTCCTGTTATAAGTAATAACTAAGCTTGAATATTATATTAGCTTTATTAATTTCCTCGCCATTTCAAGTAATGTTTTTGACGGGAGAGTCTACGAAAACCGTCTATTTTACGCAGCACGAATTTGGCTTCTGAAAACAAGATGAAGATAGCAGATAGTTGCTTAATAAGTTTCAATATTAACTTTGTATTGAAGATACTGTGGGCTGATATCAAAGTCTTTATTGAGTTTTAATGGAATCCGCGTACGGTGAAATTGGTTTGGGGGGAGTCTGAAAGTTTGGTAACTATGGCAACACCACGGAAATGTAATTATTGAGACAAGTAGAGACGATGTCCTTGTGGCTGTCATTGGTGCGTGGCTTCAGTGAGACAATGCCACGCTACGAACCGCCCTTAACCCAGAAAAAGCACCCTAGGCAAATTTTTGCCCTTAAGAGTAGCCAGTGTGAAAAATTTTCTCACGGCGAGTATGTTAATGACTGTCTTCTGAGTTCGTTCACCGCGTGTTCTCCTAGAAATTGACTGACGTTTCGGAAGCACTTATTGCATCCATTATCAGGGCGATGTGGGCAGACCTTTGAAGCATCGGACAGTTTCATCGAAGCTAAGGGCGAATCAACCCAGAAGACTTGAGAGATTTTTTATGGCGGTAAGGATGGTGATGTTTCTCCGAGTTTTTGGCGCCTTGTAGACTCGAAGGCAGATAACGTTTTTGAATAACGCACTGTCTTCAGCATAGTTACGTTGGTAAGCCCTTCATTGCAGTATTCTTTTTGAAGTAAACTTCTTCTGATATCTAGGATTTGAGACTTTGACGCAGTGAAGGTGTCAAAAACATGTTTTCTGTTGAGTAAACCTGCAGATAATTTGGAGTCACTGCTAAAAAATAACAGGAGACGTATCATTTACTGATCTGAAACAAACAAAACGAATTTAGCTCGAAGGACCCAGTGTTTCTAAGTGTTATATCTCGGGCGTAGCATGAAAATAATTAAAAGAAAATTATTCAGAGTGGTGGAGAGTGGTTATCTTACACGTGCGATGCTACGCCTCAATGGGATTTTTTTTTTTTTCCCCCCCCCCCCGATGATATCGTTGCAAGTGTTCGTGACTAAGTACCCTTTTGCACACTGACTTTTACAGAATCTTGAGAGATGCATGATATTTTGAAATTAAGATATTAAAAACACTTCCCATAGGGTAGTGAGATTATGATATAAAAATTATAAACATTTATTTTTTAAATAAGAATCTTACGGACGTCGGTAGCCGTGGGCCTTTGAGCCCCCCCTCCCAAAGCCCGTGTTCAAATCGACCACTGTTTTCCTGTAGGATCTGCCCCGCAAGCATTAACATATATATCTGTGTAATTATACTACGTGACATTAGCCTAATGGCAGTTCGTAATTATTGAGGTAAGTATGAGTTTACAAGGTGAGATAAAGTTTAAGTCCGCATATATGAAATTTATTAATGAATATCTTGCGTGTGTTGGCATATAACAAGACACAGCGAAACGGCTAAGAACGATGCCTCGTAGAATAAGAGCTTTCGGGAATGTGCCACGTCGAATGTTGAAAATTGTCCAACGTTTCAGCAAACATTACGGGTGCCATCTTCAAGGAGTGGTCAGTCACGTGCTCATCTCCTACTGGAGACGAACCCTACGTTTTGCTTCGCCCTAAAAATCCCACCTTTAACCATTACTAACCTGCCGTGAAGATGGCAGCTGTAATGTTTGTCGAAACGTTGGATAATTTGCACAATAGCTTAAGTTGTAGGTGTACATTGAACTCAAACCGTGAAAATTTAAGGACAAGGATTGAATTAAGCCTGTGTTGCTGATGCCTTTATGCAATCGATTCAAAATGCCGGACAGTGCTGATGTAGAAATTGTTTAAAATACATGAATACACTTTTATGTTTCGTGATACAAAGTTTTCTGTAACGCTGTTTAAAATGTTATCTTGTGGTCTTGGAGATGAGTAGAGTTGAGCGTTGGAAGGCGCTTTAGTGTTTAGTAGATATTTAAGTTGCCATCTTCAGGGTGAATATCTGTTGTGTGGTGGGGTGAAGGGCAAGGAAATCATATTTAAGACCTGAAAATGCTGGTTTTGTGCAGGTTATTGACGTGATTGGACAAGCAGAGGAATTAGGTAATGTCCA
>NW_019060008.1:591633-620948 GCF_000696155.1 Zootermopsis nevadensis | reverse complement strand
GTGTAGTCTGGTTGATGTTTACCAACGTTTCTGAGGTGAATCGCCCTGATGACTGAGGCAGTATGACCTCTGAAACGTTGGTAAACATCGACCAGACTACACAGCGCAATAACCCAGAAGACGGAAATCTTCAGGATTCAAACCATTTGTATTACGAAATATAAGGACCTACCCTCTTATTATATATTTCAATTGGATGAGGGTTAGTTTCTAGTGTTATTCGACTACTAATAATGATATTCAGTTTCAAGAATCACTGCGAAATATCTTCGGATTTTGAATTTATTTAATTTTGTCTTGAGACAAAATCATTGAAAACAGCATATGAGTTAAAGTAAGTGATTTCCTCTTTATCCTTAGAACACGGCATTCTAAATCACGAGGCAATATTAGCCTAAACTGGATATAAACGAGTACGAAATTAAATTATAAGCTACTATAAAAGTATGACGTGTTTATAGGGGCTTTGATAATAATTTTAGCTTTCTTATGAAGAAAATCTGATGAAAGCTTCGTACTTTTTCGTGAAACAGAATTCTGATCCGATTCAGAGAGTCTTTAATATCTGACCTACATTGATTGTGAGAAGTCGCTAGGATACTTGGATTTCATTCGCCCGCTCCCCGTCTCCCTTATTCGGTTAGAGCTGCTTTGTGTTCGACGTGCGTCGTGTTTTCATTGGATTTCTTTGTACGAAGCGCCTTGCAAATTTAGCGACTTTAACCCTTCAAAGCCCAGTGGTATCTACATGTACCATCTGCTAACAGGCAATAAACATTGATCTTCACATTTTCAGATAACAGCAAATTCTGAACTACTTTCCGCGAATTTAATGTTATCGTAATTTTATCGTGAAGGCAGTTTTGATCTGTTAACGATGCCACTGTTTGGTCTCCTTATGTAGAAACCACTCATTGCACTGCCTTAATTTTCAAAATGCGTCCTTGTAAGTAAATAGGGTTGTAAGCCGCCCTATCAGCAGCTGACGTACGCACGGCGCATCGCTTGTGATGAAGGGTGGGGGCGTGAGGGCGCTCGTTACTTTGGACTGTTATTACGTGAAAATTACGTCAATTATACGGAAATGTCACCCTGTGGAGCGTCGTCGTCTATCCGCTTATGGCACGTCGAACTCATCAGTGAGGTACCACGCCCCTAATCCTGTTTCTCTCGCCATTGTGTTCGTGTGTCACGAGTAACTTGATTTCTTGTCATCGAATACTAACGAAATACTTTTGAAATCCAATCTCATTTTGAGTTGATTTAAGTGCGCGTCGTTTCTCAACATGACGTCATCGCAATACGGAGGGGAGGATAAGATGACAAGTTTTACAGTCGAGTTATCACTCTTGCCTCGTATTCGGAAATTTCCGGGTTTGAATCCATGTAAGGATATCGACTGAATTTTCTTTTTTTTTTTCAATTTTACTAACGTCCTCTGTGTAAATTATGAAATCGTACTTCCCTTAAAAGTCTACAACAGATTATATCATAATTATTTATAGTTTTACATTCGTGATGTCATGACCTTGGATACAATTTTTATACTCGTTATTTCATTTGTTGAGCTGCTGAAGTAATCGCTCGTGATTTTGAGATAAGAGCTCCTCTGGAATTGCAATATCCCCGAAAGAGTACAACATCAGGTAATGTTCATAACATATTTTTGCCACTCGAGAATTTTCCAGCGTTCTTTAATATTTCGAAATTCATATCCGATGTCCTCACAAGCGAGCTTTTGTGAACACGGTAATGGACGATCAGGTTCCGTGGAAAGTGAACATTGTGTTTATGATTTTAGCGACTGTTAGCTTCTTAAGAAGGGTAAAGTTCCATTGAAATGGGTTATTTTTGTGGTATTTGTTGTTTCCTTTAAGATTCGGTTATGTTCCACTGTCCTTTTTAACAGTTCCATAATTTGTCAAGAGATAACGCTCCAGTTTGTTTTTGCCTTCAGTGATAAGTTTGAATGCCCATGGAATATACGCCATATTGTGTTTTGGCGACCATGCACGCAACGTTCTAACGTACGTGATACTGGCGCCTGCGCGTCAGGTCAACCCCTCTGTGAGTGCTCTAGCTAGGTGAAGTTCACACTGTCAAGTCGCGCGTCGTTTGCGACAGAGCACCGGCTCGTAGAGCTGCGTTATCCGATGGTTTGTTGTCGGACCATGTATATTTGCAGTTCTTGAGCGTTGAATCTGAGTTGCAGAAATGTTGACGGACATGGGAGGAGATTAATTAATACTCTGTGATTTGTGTATGTTTTATTGACGGTTTCTAGTGAGATTACTAGATGTTTTTCTTTAAAACTAGATCGCAATTTTTGCAAGAAATAAAAAATAAATTGACTTGTGTTTCGTGTTTTAGTGTAAATTTATATTTGTGGAGATAATGTCAAAAGAAGTGATTATTAATCAAGTTTTTACCGTTTACAAATGAGATTGTTCATCACGCGTCAATATAAGCTTATTTGCCAGTAATTTTAATCGGTTTTAACCATCACATTACTTTCAGTTCGAGAAACCGAAATGAGCACTTATTCCTTACAGCGGTGTCCGTTTGTATCATTGGTGTTCTACAGATGATCACGTGATTACATTTCTGCTCCGTGAAGAATTACTTTAGCGAAGGCGAACTTTTTTTTCGTCATGCGAGTGAAGTGTATCTGTGAAGGAGGCCAACTTTAACATTTAATGTGAATGACAATGATTTATTCTGTTTACAGAAACAATCATAATTAGGGTGTGATAACCACTTAATGGACGAAAGGTACAGATGTTTTGTGTTACAATGGTGTTACATTGATATTGGTTGGAGACGTAATTACTAGACATGGAATTGATCTAGGGGGTCTTAGTGGAAAATGTCACAGCTGTAGAGTGCACCTGCTCTAGACATATCTACGGGCAGTATAAACTAGGTAGGTCATTCATTCTGTCAGTTCACTGACTATCCCTAACTGCTGTTACATCCGCAAGCCACGCGAATGTAAACTGAACATCCGCGTGTGGTTGTTGGATTGTGCTCCAATTAATCTTAACATGAGAACCTAAACCTTTGTGTCCATATGTGCTGAACGCACGTAATTTTGACGGGAACAACTTTGCAGAACGTGTTATTTTAAGTCTACTTCAACAGTCAAGAATTCTTTATTTGTATTTATTCTTATTATAAACGGCGATTATTTCCTTAAACACCGTTAACCACTTGATTTATGTAATGGTGAAGAGTTGTGTTTTCTTCGCTGTACGGGCCGGATGCTTAAATATTATTGATATTAATATTTTATTTTCTGATTCTTGGGTTTTAAAGGTTTAACGCGAACTTATACAAGACGTTAAGCTTACAGAGGAATTTTTTAAGTTACGTGTAGCGTGTTGATAATTTGAATTCAAAATTATGTTGAAGGAAACGGTAGTAACCTGTTGTAGTATTTGAGATTTTTCACGGTGGTTAGTCTGAAGATGGCTGTCCTCTGGGTTGTTGCGCCATGTAGACTGGTAAATATTTACCGACGTTTCAGAGGTCATACTGCCTCCGTCATCAGAGCGAAGAGTATGAAGATTTCCGTCTTCTGGGTTGTTGCGCTGTGTAGACTGGTAAATATTTACCGACGTTTCGGGGGTGTTTATTGCTTTCATCTTCAGGGCGATGACGATGTATGCCCTTACTAATATCTTAATAGGCACACACATACATAGTCTTTTAGTTTAGTATTAAAAATTAACTTTTATATTTTGAAACACGTATTCTAGAAATGGCCAGCGTTCAGTAACATAAACAAAATTAATTGTGCTGATAACCTAGCCATAGATGTCGAGCCCGGCGCCGATGCGGGTAAGGAGAACCGAGAGTGACTGGTATTAAACTACAGCGAATGTGTCCCTTGCAGGTTTCATGAGAAATTACGGGGGCAGGGAATTCGCTTGGCATGCAAACTCACTGTCAAGTTTAATCATTCGTTAACTCGGTTAACAAGTAAGAGAACTGTAAAGCAACATTGTAACATTTGAAGCGTTCGTGACTCGTACGTAATTTAATCCTGCTCGTAGGGTATACGGGCACATTCCTGGTGTTATCCAGTTTAAAGTATCAGGAAACATGAAGACCTACCGTTGTGTTCCCTGTTTAACCCTTTCCCTGTTACGGACGAGATATCTCGATTAAAAATATCGGTCTTCAGAGACTGGGTTTATCAGAGGAGGAAACTTCTCTGTCGGTAACGTTGTTTTTTATGGGTTTCGACGCCGTGTAGACTCGTAAGTAGAAACAGTATCTATCTTCAGCTCTGAAGATGTAGACAGTATGTTCCTCCTAAAAGCTGCTATCTACATACTAGTTTACACGGCCTTACAACTCAGAAGACCAACGTTACGTCTTCACCGTCGTGAGAACCTTGGATCTCACGAGATATATATCTCGGCAAAGATTTGAACCGCTAACATCTCGAGTGTCGATGTAAATCTTTGTTACTTTTAACCTGCTTGGTCAGGATACAGCTGTGTTCTGTGGTTACTATGGAGACTGATTGTCGGCCATCATTCCTCGTACAATACAACTGAACGTTTTTCACCTCCGCGACTTTAATGACGCCTGAAAGGTTCAAACAGACTTTGTTCGACTCAGTGTTTGATAATGTCGACATTTTAAACCTCACAAAAACCGAGCACTTAAATTTGTGGACAGTTACGTAATCATAATGTTACGAGAGAGAGAGGGAGAGAGAGAGCAGAAACTTTCGTTTTGACAACTTAAAAGAGCAGGAATATGCAGACAAGGAAAAAGTTTTCTTGTGTTCATAGCAAAGCGTGTTTATTGATTATTTTATATAGGTCTGTTGTTCAATGCCCCAAGTATTTTATACGTTGTTTGCACGAAGGACACAAAACAAGCACATTATGGGAAGCCCATGACTCTTGTGTTTGTCCGACCGTCTGTCCGTCCGCGCGCTCTCAGCATCTAAATTATTCAGTGAATTTTGATGTTTGATATTTGACTTATCGTGCTAATTTTTTTTAATTTCAACTTTAAAATGCGTTTCAGTTTGAATTTATAAATTTTCTAAAACAAAAAACTTTTACATTAATTACAGTACTTGACACAAAACAGATGCGAACATCCCATGATGTTCAATTTTTTATTTGAAACGTTTTTTTTATGTTAGACGTAATAAAAGGAAATTAATTAATTAATTTCTCTATAACAGATAGGTTATATATTTCTTTTCATTTTCGTCTTTACCAGTCAGCGCCGCATAATTGTCGTGATTCATTAGTACACTGTACCGTGAGCTACTTTACATTCGGCAGCGCACGGATGTGAAAATGTTTGCGTGAAACATGTTTTTAATAACGTAAAGCAACCATGTTATTTGTGTAAAACACGAAACTTGTCGTTGTGTTACGAGTCAGACTTTTTATCCGCCTTAGGTTTCCATGTTCTCCTGAAAACTTTGTGTTATGTTTATCCCTTAATATTATTCCTCCCCCTTCTTCTCCGTAAAATTATTCTGTCAGTGTATAAATGAACTAGTGACCTCCACAAAATTAATGGAACAAATTTGGACGTAGGCCTGTCAGTTATTTCTTTTGTCCCTCCGAAACGTCGGCAACCATCTAAGAGATCACTCGATTATGTCTTGATAGGCGAGGATGAATGCTGTATGCTGTGAACGAAGTTATTCGAGTGTCTGTGGTGAAATCTGCCTCGTTTGTCTGTTTGTTGGGAGGGATCATCCCTCCACGGTTGTGGAATCAGAATTACGTTTATGTAAGAACATTGCTTTGTGGTCTACCCTGCAAATTAATGGCTTACCGGTCTCGGAAATTAGATTATGTGAACAGAACCGGCGCGCAATACGTGTTTTTACGTGTGGGTGAGGGAAGGGTGGAAACTGGAGCACACCCCCCTACCCTTGTCGGTCTCCTGTTCACTGATTCCCCATATACGTAGATCAATACCAATCATGTTTGTATATGGACCTGTATGGAAATTAAGAGGCCTCCTAGGCTCTTAACTGCCTGAGATTTGCAAAGTAGAACTCTAGTTTGGGAGAATAAATTTGAAAGTTTCTACTTGGAAGACCAAGGAGGTGATGAGAGGATAACGTATATACAGGGTGATTAAAAGTTGTAGTTAAAATTTTAAGGAGGTTTCATTCGCAGCGGATATTGCAAGTAAAGTTTTTTTTAGATAACATTGTATCCGAATTATGTTCCTACGTTGTTGTCACTTTTTGTGATTATCGGTTTTTACGAAATTGAACCAGTCTTGTTTGACGTAACATATTAATAGGTTCATACCCTGTGGAATCCCTTAGATGGAGCCAGTCTCCAACACTGGACTGTTACGAGAAACAAACAGATGATGGATAATGTCCAAAATTTTAGCCTAAACTATTACTATACTATAGTCTTAATACTGATCGAGGTAATTACTGTACGTTGCTTGCGAAGTTCAGTGTTTGTAATTATGTGCTCTAGTAAATTATGGATGTCCTTTTGACAAACTTGGAACTTCGCATAAATGAGTGTCACATATAGGCTGACAAGTGAATCACCGTTTTGTGGCCAACGTTTAGAATGCGTTGTCGATACCATACATTACACGATCATATAAATTGTATTAATCTGATGGATATTGTGTTATGAACTTTGGAATCAGTTTACATATGACTAAATTAACCATAAATAGGAGCATATAAAATGAAAGCAGTTTATCTGTGAGTTAAATCAGTTACATTTCGTAACCTGCTTCGTATTTGGGAAATATATTTTTCGAATCTCGAACCGGAAACCAAGTATCTTGACTGTCGATTTTTATGAGAAATAACAGCTGTTTATTATGAGAAATATAGTACGTACTTAAATATAATCTGTTGGAAAAACGCAGAGTTTCTGAATGTTAAAGCACGTTGACACTAAATTGACTGATTTGAAGTAGGATTGAAACGAGTTGTGATAAAATAAGGGTTAGATCTGCCCTAATTTAGGGATGTAAACACCATCATCCCCTTGTCAATTCGTACAGCTTTTGTTTACACATTCATATCTCAAATTTGCGTCGAACACAGTCACTATTTTCTGTATCTACGTGTTATTTACAAGAGTAGACGTAAGGAAGGTGATATATCTGCCATAATAGAATATAATATGTAATTGTGTTACTTATATTTAAAGAGTGTCATACAATTGAGAACGGAAACTGCGTGTTTTACAAATCCCACTTTTCGTACTTCGTGCAAACTATTGAGAAATGCCCATAATGCCGTGCATTCGCTTTATCGTTCGTCGCAGGAATTCGAAAGGCTGGACACGCGATGCTTTAGTAACTGTACTAAATTTCGTGAAGACAATTTGTCATTGGCTATGCAGACGAGCAAATGACACGCGTCTGTCCACTGCGTCGGTTTGTTACGGGTGACAGACGATTTGCGCATTTCTCCTCAGTCATCAGTTTTGACTGGGGTCAGTTCTTGGCGGATAATTATTCAGAGTCGTGAAATACGTTCACCTGCACTCATTAACATTTATGAGAGCGTGATAAACCGAAATTAAATCTGTTTGGGAACTCGTGTTGACCTTACGCGTTTCTGGCAGCACGCAACTCTGAGCCAGCTGACCCGACGTGCCCTTCACTTAAGAGACGACCTCAGCCCTTTAAAACCAAGTGGTAAATATATTAACCACCTTCTTTAACGATCAGTAACTCCGCATTTGTGTTTGTGTGTCTCGTATGAGTCTTAGTGCAAACGAAGATTAATTCCTTAAACAGCTTTAACCAGTTGAACTTTGTAATGGTGAAGAGTTGTGTTTTCTTTGCGGTACGGACTGAATTATATATTATTTAGATGAACTTCGGCTTTGAAGAGTTAAGAGATAGACTTCAGGTTAATTAATTTTGATATTAGACTAATTTTTCTTATTTATTTATTTTTAGTTGTGCTGGGTTATACAAAATGTTTAAAAATTAAATATGAAATAATTGTATTTAAAAGAGAGATTCACGTCAGAATATATATTTTTATAAACGATAAGCCTGCTGTATTGGGATAAGTGAATACATTAATTTATTTTGGATGTAAAAGTTTATACGAAGGGGAAAGAGACAAATATTAAAAAAATAGGTACATTTTTAGGACATTTTGAAGAGTGTTTTGGCATCAGACTTAGTTTAAATGATATCGAATAAAACAAAATTTGATAATAATTTCACATAAATACTGAAACGGTATAATGTTAGAAGAATTAAAAATATACATGAAAAGAGAAGACCAGCGGATGAAGAGCGGAAAATTTAAAACGGGAAAAGGGAAATATTTTCTCCAATACCATCCGCTTCTCACCGGTGCAGGAGGAAATATATAATTTCGTTGGCCACGCAAAAAACTATTTTATTTAGCACACGGACGCATTTCAGACACAGAGACTCGGAAGTGACAATTTTTACGATCCACGTCGGCTAGATCGCCGTTGCCACGTGAAGTTAAGTTTTGATAGAAATTTGACACGTGGTGTGCTTGAATTTTGCGGTGGCTAAAAAAATGCAGCGAGTCTATTAACATTTTGACATAACTGTAAAGATTTATTTCATAACGTGAAGCAGGTTAGTAATAATTTAGGTTTATCGACAGTTTCATAACATTGACAGTCCGTTGTGTATATATATATATTTTTTTGTAACGAATATGCATGATGTAGGCGTTTTTGTTTACCACGTCTACTGTTTCTCGTTTTGTGGCTAACAATTTCATGTGAAGTTTCTCCTCCCCCACTCACTCCAAGATGCTTTTATCTCCACTGTCCATTAAAGGAACAAAAGAAGATAAAAACAAAAGAAGCTATTCAAATAAACTTGCATCGTTGTGGCTTCCACTTCACGGTTACGGCCGATATAAGCCGCTTCAGGATTCTCAGAAATGAATAAGTAAAGACGCAGTTGGTATAGAGGAAACAACATTGTGAAATTTAATTTCACAGCATCTCAAAAGTATTACGAAAACACGCATAAAAGGGAGGATGTAGTGTATTCAGATCTGATCCACGGGAACAGAAGAACACGGATAAAAGCGAAACAGAAATATCGGCCATGTAATGAGGCCTGGCTTCCGTACCCCACCGCGTCCTTTTCTGCTCTGCAAGTTGAATTCCCTTTAAATTAGTTTTAAGTCTTTAAATATGGCGGAAAGGAAAGGAGTTCTGCGGAATGGGTATTTAAACCCCTTTCGTATGTTCAAGGAATATTAAAATGTTAAATGCTAAATAAGTTTTATTAAAACGGGTTTAATTTATAGTATTATCGATTAAAATATACGTGCTGTTATACACTCTAGCCCGAGGGTACGCAAACTGTGGCTAGTGAAATTTCAGTAAGGTCAGTTAAGTTATACGAGTTGTGTGTTGTAATAAAAATATTTTTTTCGGATATTCAAATTTTGGGGTCTTAACACACGTAATTTATTATGGAGAAACAACTTCATAAAACAATGTTTAATTTCACTTTCCGGATTATTTGTAATTAGCGAGGGGCTTAGTCAGATTTAAAGTTATTGCATTCGAATTAATTAGCTCAGTTTATATTGTAGTTATTTAGGTACTTTGATAATCTATGAACTGTGGCTTATCAGAACGAATAATATATTACTGTTTAACAGTTTTTGATGTAATGAAGTTTTCTGGTAAGATTATTTGTGCTTTTTACAGCGGCCATAAGAACTTGTGACTTATAAGCAACACCATTGCCATTAAATGGAAGTCTTGTTGTTGATAAGTGTTTTAATAAATGTTAATATTTTGACATCGTTATACAGGTGATTCAAAGCCCTAGTAAAATAAGAATGAGATTGAAGATATCCGTCTTCTGGGTTGTTGCGCTGTGTAGTCTGGTCGATGTTTACCAACGTTTCAGAGGTCATACTGCCTCTGTCATCAGGGCGATGAAGATTTCTGTCTTCTGGGCTGTTGCGCTGTGTAGTCTGGTCGATGTTTACCAACGTTTCAGAGGTCATACTGCCTCCGTCATCAGAGTATGAAGATTTTTGTCTTCTGGGTTCATACTCACCGCTGTGAGAACCTCAAGTCTTACAAGAATGAGATTGGTGGGAAGATAATTTGAATAAAAAACTTAAATGAAGAGTGTTTTCTGAGTTTCAACATTTTTACGTTGATGGAGCTTTTATTGATCTGACTGCCAATTTTAATAAAATGGTAACATTTCGTTCGAACATATTGTGCCGGTCGATTTCGTATTTGAAATGGAAGATACGAATAAACAGAAAAGAAAGTTCTGTCCTTTGTAGCATTTATCAGTCTTCGCTCGAGAGTACTACTCTTCTGTTCGTGTGGGCGTTCTTGTCAGACGCATTACCGGCGCTTCAGCTGTCTGTGGTTCCACGAACGCTCAGCGACGAAGCCCACGCCAGACGATCACAATACTACTTAAAAACGCCGTAGCTGAGAAAGGCATCGAACCTGAAAAGAAGATTTTCTCATTTTTTTTCGCTCCATATTACCTCCCAAACAAACTCCGTAATAAGGATTTGAGGTTTTCTCGGCGTTGAGTACGAAGATGGCTGTCTTCTGGGTTGTAGCTCTGTGTAATCCGGTAGAAAGTAATGTTCAATGACTTTGAATCACCCTGTACTTTGTGATAAAACGAAGAAGGACACTGAACCACATAAACATTGTGTTTGATAGTAACAAAAGAAGTGACTCTTTTAAAAATGTTATATGTCTATAGTGGGATGTTATAAATGAATGTACGACTTTTGTTTGTTTGTTAGTTTGCTCTGCTGAGGCGAATGGAAAGTTGTCCTTTGATACTATTTGTCTTGTGTCTGAAAACCAACTGGACACAGTGAGAAAAGTTTGTCGTCGATAATTTTTAGTGGTTTTATCGGGAAGTAAATTGGCTTGTAGACATGTCACGACCTTTTTTAATTTATGATTTATCTCTTTCTTTGGATACCTAATATGCATATTACTATGGACGATAACATGTAATTGACATAAATATTACTTCTAATTGATTTTTAAGTGACTAACAATAATGACATCGCAACATGCATGAAGTAACCAGTTACAAATTGTGTAATTAGCCTTTTTGCTGTCTTTATTTGCCAGTCGTGCTGCAATCTTCACAATTCTACTGTGTAAGGACATTCATGTCCAACAAACAAACTCGTGCATTACAGATATATTTATACGGAATCCGCCTTTCTTTAACACACAGGTTCACACAAAAGCATGATTATTATGTATGACTAAAAACATAATTTAAAGAGACATACGATCTCCAGACAGAATTTTAAATAAGGATAAATTTAACATTTGTTTTAACTTGTCACGTGAAGTTCATTGAACCGTATCAGTGCCATGGAAGTTACCGTAACATTTTCATGCGTGCGATCTCGTACTGATCTTCGTCACAGTTGAACGAATTAATAAACTTTATGCGAGTCTTATGTTAGCAGATGCCCCGAAGTAAGGAGACAGTGCAACTCCACCGTAGATGATAAACCGTTTAATATGTGATGACGTTTATATATTTAGGATTAACGGCAAGAGATACGAATTTAATCGACAAAAACATTCAAGAGTGGATAAAAGTAGGACAGATGGAGTTTCGATTTTTTTTCCGTCCAGGTTGATGTAGAAATCAAAGATTAAAATGTAGAAAATTATAATTTCACCTGTTATTTCTGTATGTGTTTGACACTTCTTCTCTCTCACATTAAGATAAGATTTTGTCTGAGAATTGAAAGTTTTCGTTGCATAAACCGAAAGGAAGCGATTACTTTAAAGACCCATGGCTGGAACGTTGGTATCTGGTTACCCAGAAGACCAACTTCTGACATCTTCAGCACCGTGAGAACCTTAAATCTAATAAGTTAAGTAGTCTTAAAAGAATGCGGATTGAAACAATTGGGTCTGAGAATAGAGGACAGGCCATAGAACTTACTGCCATAAAGGCAGACCTGATCTGTAGCAAGGGGGGTAGGGGGTTACACGTAAAAGATTTTATGGCGGTCTCTCTAGGGGAAGAACCCTCTTAAATGATAAATGTGCGTAAGCCTACAAGAAGGCACTACAGTTATGTGTCCCTGGAAAGTTGGTTTCAGCTGCAGGGATTGTAGTTTGCTGACTGGTTTTGGGCAAGGTATGTGCTGTGTTTGGTCGATAATAAAATATTGGGATCAGGTACACATTTTGTGCTCTGTGATCTCGAATCGGACAACACAAGTAACATTGAGCTAGAAACAGCGCGAGGAATATGATTTAAAGGTCAATTGAATAAAAATTTACTTGGATATTATCCATCGTCTAGTGAATATAAAACGTAAAAACGACGTTTCGGAGATGGGACTCTAGATATAGAGTCCCATCTCCGAAACGTCGTTTTATGTTTTATATTCACTAGACGATGGATAATATCCAAGTAAATTTTTATTCAATTGACTCTTCACCATCGTCAAGAAGTTTTAGATTTTATGATTTAAAGGGCATGGTGATTGTTTCAATCTACTGACCCTGAGGTAGCGTACTCATTGAGGGACTGAGTAAAATCACGATTGAACCACTGTAATTTAATAATGTTCTAGGCGGTGGCGGTACAGTCCACGTGGTTTCTTTGACATCTCCCAATGAAGGAAAGAATTATCACTTTGGATCTAAACTTATTGCACTGACAATTGGAGCGGATGTGGATAAATTATTCCCTTTTGAATTTTAACAGCCCTCTTCCATTAGTCGTCTCATAGTACGTGGCATGCTAATAGAAAGCCCACAGTGGTATTCAGCTAATTAGAATTCTGTGTGTATGACCTGCTGGAAATTATATATTTCCTTTACGATGATCTGTTGGTCACCACACACGACTGGGTTACGCGTCGTGTCCTGGCCTCAAGGAATAAGTATGCCATGTTTTGTGCAAATCGGTGTGTCAGTTTTCGAGCTGTAAGCCTACTGAGGCTTAAAATTAATGTCGTAAAAGATCGATCTTATGTCACATTCGCTGCGACACTTGTAAAAAAACATTTAGGTGTGATATTTATTTTCATAAATAATTCCGAACAGGCGAGGCTGAAACCCACAGAGTGCCTACTGTTGTTCTAGTGTGTGAAATTGTTTTGTAATCGCATGAGTATCCATGCAGAACAGAGTATTTGTAGCTTATTGATCGAAAACTAATGTCGTCCTCTATTGGTTACTGGTTTACATTAGCTATCAAAATATCAGCTTTGAAGGACATTTCTGTGTTTCAAATCATGAAAATTAAGTAAATAATACGTGCTTCCTTGATCTTCTGAAAAGCCAGGATGAGTTTAAATAGACAGGGAGTTTTGTAGGCACACGTTCATGCTCAATATTACTGAAATACTATATTTTAATATCGCAAAAATATCTTATTCCTCGTTCATAATTGTTGTCGTTTATGCAACCAGTTACTTTTACATCGCAATTCATAACATCCGAGATTTTATGTTAGCCGTGAAGATATCTTTTATAGCACAAGTTTGACTCATTAAATTAAAATGAGTCTTTCAAACACTTAAGTTGCTCCTAACGACATATCTCGGTTAGAAGCTCCGGTTTCTACCAGACCACACGGCGCAAGATACCAGAAGACAGCCATCTTCATGCTTATCGCAAAAAAGAATCTTAAATCTCACCTTGATTGACCTTGCTGAAAAGACAGGCAGGAACTTGGGGTCTGGTAATGGTCCTTGCGAGACGTTCAACGAAGCTGTGTTGCTTCTCAGAAAAGTGGGCGTCGATGTTAAGAAAAAAAAGGCAGAACTTGAGACGCTAAGATAGAGCTGTTTCGCTGTCTACTTTTGTAGTCAGCTGCGTGCTAGAAGGATACTGAGGTGAACCAACTTTTCTTTACACAAAGCAGAAAGGTTGAGCACAGAGCGACGTTTTTGTTCCCCACCAAACCGCCTGTCGACTTGCGCAAGTTCTCTGATATTTCAGAGTTTGCCTTGGAGCTCTGATGTATCTAGTCTGCAGGGCTTGCCCTAAATGTGGCATTATGTTGTGTTCGGATGCCTTCTTGGTATTTTTTTTCTCAACTTTTGGAGTATTAATACCTGCGTCGGCCATAAAATCCTCTTTCCAGCATCTCCTTAGAAGCAAGGAATAAAAAATTATATTCTTTCGGATCCAGTGGTGCCAACTACGTTAACAATCAACAAGCTCGGAAATCTGTATTCCCGTACCGGAATACACACATTATCCTTATGAGTTTCTTGTAACGCCCTGTTCGATAATATAGACTTTGACCGCCAGATCACAGCACCTCGGTGTCCACCTCCCGATTTTACTCATTCGCCATTTTGTTATCACCGCTCACAGGATATTCAAAAGTACGATTCTGCGGTCATGCGGAATGGCACAACCTCCACATCAAATTTCATCCAAATCCGTCCAGTGGTTCTCGAGTTTAATCGACTTGACAGACGGACAGACAGACACGAACAGCCCATAATGCATTATTTCTATATATTTCGTGTAATAAAAACATAATAAGTCTGCATTTTTACCTCAGAATGTGCTTATTGGGTTTGAATTATTCTCGGCGATTATTTCCTTAAACAGCGTTAACCAGTTGATCTTTGTAATGGTGAAGTGTAGTGTTTTCTTCGCGGTACGGACCGGTCCTTTAATAATAGATAAGCTTCGTGCTTCAGAGGGTTATATACAAACATCTGCTGAAGCCTGTTTCGGATGCCAGAGCAATGTCTAGTATTTCATTCACTCGACCGCAAAACTGGAGCTGTTGTAGTAATTGATAGTTGGTTTAACGTTCTTTGTGTTGACGGGAGCAAAACCCCCGTCTCTGAGAAACCACAATTAAACTGCCAACGCTCGTACAGCTCTGAAGTAATGATTCATAAATCGTGGGGACTTTCTAGCAGTGTTGCCAACATCCCCGCTTCCTTCTTGTGTAGGAATGGTTGGTAATTTTGCGCAGGAGTGTAAGGTTAAGATTAAATGTTTGTTCGCCGAGTTCATTTGTCTTCGTATTGAAATGTATTTGAGATACTACGTAAGGCTGTTTAACGGTCATCAGTTTTCCCAGAATATTTGTGAAAACAGAATTTAAGAAGATTAAATGTAACATTCTCCGCTTGCTGTTATGTGAGGAACACAGAAAGAAGTTGAAAAGAATTAAGAATTTTCCAGGGTTTATTTAATTATTTTTGAAAGTTGACTTATTTTGCTGTACCTTCAGCTTGTAAGTATTTGGGATTAATTACTAATGCAGCGAAGAGAGGATGTAATTTATTAAAAGAGCGAAATTGTATAAAACAGTAATTAAAGTCAATTAAAAGAGCGAAATTGTATAAAACAGAAGATCCACAGTAATTAAAGTCGTGGGGAAAACTGTTCATTTCAGAATTTTGCCATGAACTGTACCACAGAAGTAAGGGACTTCGCCACTTGCATCGCATGTTAGTAATCACAGTAAACACTTACAATGAAACTATATTAATAGACGCTTTGTCACTTGGATTTTTCCCCGCGTCGATTTATTTCAATTTTGAAGGAATTTCTTTGAAGCCGAACTCTTGGAAGTGAGAGATTGAAGGGGGGGTGATAATATTAAAACTAATCTGAAGTAAGATATTGTAGATGCGTCATATTGTGATTTATATAGTATTAAAAATATATTAAAATTAGCCGTCAATCACAATATAATATTATTAAAAGATTAAAATATCATTTTATGTTCCCTATCGAGTACTCGATTTACAAGTGGAACATACACGACATGTTTCGGCTATATATAGCCATCATCAGGTGTTATTTATTTAAACTTTTCACTGAATTACTGGTTTTTTAATAATTTTTAATGATATATAGTCTTCATTTTTCTTATGATGTTCTTGTCCTTTATATTGTTTCTTCATTCGTTGTATTATCACAGGTCACTAATATTTTTGTATTTCGTATTTCGTATTGATGTGAATGTTTTGTATATGGACTGTGAAGTAAAGGTTTCAAATTATTAATGAAAATTGAATATAGAAAACAAAATAATTAGTTGAAATTAATCATGTGAACTTACCCAAGAAGTAATATATTTTTAATACTTTTTAATACTAATCTGAAGTAAGTAAGTTTAGATGCTGAATGTAATGAGTCGTGAGTCTGTTACGATAAAGAAAATGTAGTTACCACTTCGTGTTTTTTTGACAGCTCAATAATCTTTACTGCCAATAACATTTCAGTGCCTCAATTTCCTCGCTTGTTCATTCACTGTATTCGCTACAGGGGCACTAGACCCAGTAGAGCGTTTCGCTTCTGTGCCGCAGATTCTAAATTCTGGTTTGCCACGGGAGAAACTACAAGTGTCACTGACTGCGTAATGTGCGTTTTCGGAAAGGTTGATTATGTTGGTCTTACGTCAGTTCGAAGCTGCAGGTATTATTGACAGCTGACAGCTGGGGTTGGGAATATGATGATGATTGGCTCCGGCTTAGTGGGCCCGGGAGATGATTGCGCAAAATTAGTCTCTAATCAGACAGACCACGTGAGACAGGAAGCATTTCGGTTAAGCCATCAGCAGGATTTTAAATTTTAAGGGGCCGCCGCCCCCCTTTTCCGAATAATCAGACACTTGTCTGTGGAATTGAACGCAGAGGTACGGAGATCCTCTGTTGGATGAATAGGAAGACGACTAAGAAATTAAAGTAGAAGGAAAACATGTCTTTGGAGCGTTTGCATATCCGCGTAGCGCCTGTTAAAATAATCTGTCCGTCCGTACGCAGGAAACAATTCGAGAACAGCTGAAAGGATTTTCATGAAATGTGATAATCGGGAGTTTTAATGAAATGTGTCGACAGAATCAAATTTTGGTTAAAATCGGGCGATATTAACGGGCACTTTACGTGAACACTCACATGCGTTACTCCGCGCCGAAGTTATTAGGTGGCGATCTCCAAACTACGACGGTCACTGCCGTACCAGGTTATAGTTCAAAGAAACGATTACGCTGGTAACGGATTCTGGTAAGTTGCTTCCACAGTCGCACAAAAAAAAATCTTGAAGAGATAATTTTAAGGTTGGTAAGCGACGCGTTAAGTGAAACATGCCACGCACTGAAATGAGTAGTTGCTGTCAGGAAATCACGATTATTCTATAGGATATACGACTTTAAGTCCCGTATTTCACAGAATTCGCTGAAGCGACTTAAACTGTGCACATTAATACAAGAAAATATCACTGGAACAGTTTCTTTCTTTAATGATGTTTCTGATGAGCGTTTTATGAATAAGTATGATAAGTTGTGATTTTGTAATGTGTATTGTATCATTAATAAATTTGGACAGTCTAAAACGGCCGTGTGCCTTCTCCACAAATCGAGTTATATTTTGTGACGTCTGTAACATGGAATTCATTAATCTTTTAGGGATAAAGGATTACATTTTATTTAAGACATGACACGTAATGTCCTGTGATTTTGAATTGCACTCGTTTGCTTAGAAAAACTTTTTACACGGTCAGATTTTAGCGCTATTTGTTTTAAATATCAGAATTTTACCGTAAGATGAGCCCTATTTGTAAATTAAATTTACATATGGATTATTGTAATAGTTGGCGTAATTTGTTAAAAGGATTTGTTATGAGAGTAAATTCTTATAGATTACTTTATTTGTTATTTTATCATGTGTCTACTTTACTCTGAGCATTTGACTTCAGTATTTTTCTCTTTTATTTTATGAGAGTTCCATCTAAGGGTTCTCAGCTTCTCGAGAAACGTCCCAGATCAGTAATTCTTATCCTTCCGTGCCACGATCGACATTTATCTCATAGTAAAGTCTGGTCATTTTTAAAAATGTCGGTGTAACAAAAACAGGCATTTGTTTTGCGTTTCATTTGTAAATTATAATTATTTTGGGATCTGATCAATGAAGTTTTGTCGTAATTGTCATGAATATTGCTGTCCGAAACAAACAGACTTAGTAGAAAGGATTACGTGGGTGGTTCGCCACGAATTACATTTAAATTTTATAAACTCCGTTACAAATACGCAGAGACTTTGAAAAAATAAAAAAAAATCTGAATGCAAACATCGGCTTCTGTTCTGTCGTTGGAGTCGTGAAATTTATTCGAATAAAGATGGCTGTCTTCTAGGTTTTATCGCCGTGTAGATGTTTACCGACGCACGTAACAATTCACGAGATTCGAATATACACGATTTGATTAACTTCTATTTCATTTTCCAAAATTGAGGTTTTACTATAGCTGCAAGAGATATAGCATTTTTAATAGACGGGCACGCCTGGATTTAACAAGGTCCAACATCGCACGTTTCAGCCCTTCGTTATCCGGCTTGGTCGACCGTAATGCTGGGTTACATATTAGTGTTTCCTCCGCAGCCAATGGAAGACGTTGACAAATGTCACACGTGGGATTCGAACCTGCAGTCTCGGAAGCTCGTTCAACACTAATGACCTCAGGAATGTTAGTTTTCCTAGAGAACAAAAGATGAAATGTGGTGCTGTGTTTTTTCTTACATTTCCTTCTCTCGCAAGTTTATTGTAAGGCTTACTGAGGCCGTTATCTGATGCTGATGGTCCAGAAGTGTAGAGGATTCTGTGAAAAATAGTTGTAATCCTTTCTTTCCATCTGTCCGTATAACAAATGTCGATTGCTGGTTGGTCATCGATTGATGTTAAGGAATGTTAGACCTCACAGGATAATATTTATGGTGTTGTAACCATTGCCATGGTAATGGTGTTAAGGGATTTTGGACCTTGTGGGATAATATTAATGTCTGCGAATTAACAATTTTAGAGGTTCCCGTCGTCCTTGACAAGCAATCAAACTAATTCCGTAGGTTGACTTCCTCGGAAAGTTTTAAGTTTTGTATATGTTCAAGAAATCTCCGCCTTCATAGAATCAGAAGGTTCATTACCATGACTGCAAGAGCCCTACATTAAACTCTATCCTTACCCGATTTAATTCAATACACTCATGTACGTCCTATCTCGCTAAGATAGGTTTTCTTGAAGGTTGCTGACAAATGCTATGTGCATTCTCGGTTTTATAACCCATCTCATTTGTTCCTGCTTAATATTCTAAGTGTACAGTGTTTTAATTATTTTAATTAGTCTATATGGTTTCGTATATTAAGTCAAAGTCAGGTCACAAGATTCGGTATTATTATTATTATTATTTAGTGTTCTGTCTGACGACAGGTCCCTTGTTCTGCCCAAAAAGAGTTCGCCAGTTTTCCATATTCTCAGCTTCTCGTTTTAACTCCAAGATTCGGTACGGGAAGATAAAATGAACATCAGGAAGATTATCCAGACTTAATCTGTTAATTTCGTCACAATCGTAATTTTGATTTGTTATTATCGTTGTATGCTTTTGAGCTTTGTCATTATTTTAAAATATTTGTTATTTTTCATTTTCTATGTTATGCTTCTGTATTCCCATTCCTGTGACTGAACAAAAAGACGCGTTTATCCGCAGAACAACCTCTGTTACTATCGCGTAATTTTCTCGTTCAATGATATTTATTTCTGTCTAATAAATTAAAATTATCGATATCGTCCAGTTCCATAGCATACAGACTTTTAAGTCTGCAATAGTTCACTTCCTCACTATAAATATAATGAAATGCCCGTACTTACTCAGGGTTACAGTCTGGTACAGACATCGACAAAGAATTTGTGAATCATTTGGCATCGAGCCACGAGAGGGAACAAGTTCTTATCATGGGTCTGAGCGCTGGCCAAGTGGACTAGTTCGCTCGTTTTCTGGATTGTAAATAGAGAAGATCAGATTCGTATCTTATTGCTAACCTGAGATTATCGCCCGTACGACTAGCATGCTCCATGCTTCAATAGAGGATGGTATCCTCCCTTCGAGTACACATCCCAATTGCAGTTTTACATGGTCCATTTGATTTGACGTTCATTTTTTGCGCATGAATGTAGGCCATTGGTAGGTTATATTTTAGGTTCTCACGGCGGCAAGTCTTTTGGAATTTAACGCCGTGTAATCCTGTAGAAATTTATCGAAGTTTCATCGCCCTGATGATGGAAGCAGTAAGTACCTTTGAAAAGTCGGTAAAATTTTACCAGAGTACGCGGTACAACCAGGATGATAAGCATCATTATACTCGCTGAAGCGAGAACCTGAAATATTGTTACCAAAGATAATGATCAATGTCTAAAATAATGTTTGTATTCTAATTATTAAAATGTCATAAATTATGAAAATCCCAACTTTGAAGACTGAAGTCACAAAGGATTAGAGTAGGTAATTTAATTTCAGTAGAATATCAGCGAACTTTTCAGTAAGTTAGTGGTAAAAAAAAAAGCAGTTTAAACCAGCGTTCTGTGACGTCCACACGGAGGCTGACGTTTATTTAGAATCCGGACATGAACTGCGAACAGTGAAAGCGTAGAAACAGTGCGACGTTTTTGACGTCTGTAAGTGGTAGAAATGTAGCCATAAATATGCATCGTATAAAAAAAATAATGCAAGATCTTAGTTTCTTTCATACTACGCGCTAGATACTGACTTATTTATTTGGAAAACAGTAAAACGAACGTTTACTGTCATGTGTCAACAGGAGAAACAAATTGTCAATGGTTTTAGGAACGGAAATTACACCATGGTAATGTGGTATACCAGCCACGGTGGTCTAGCGGTTAGAATGCTGGCCTTGTAATCCTGGGGGTCTCGGGTTCGATTCCCGGCGGTGCCCGAATTTATAACTTGTGTTGGGCAAGGCCGTGGTCTAGGCAACACGGAGGTTTCTCCGTGGCATCCCAACAATTACTCCATTCACACACAGAAGAAGGCAATGGCAAACCACTTCTGGATCATCTGCCAAGAACGTATATGAACAGGGCCCAGTCCGAGAAAAGGAAAGGATGGAAGGATCCTGTTCATAAAGTGTCGCCAACCTCCTGTAAAGAGACGGCGTGATAAAGAAGGAGAAATAGGATAAAGCGCGGACAGGGTGTGATGTTGACCACTCACCCTCATCTAGTACCGAGGTTGAGAATGAGTAGGAGCTAAACCTCCACTCCCCTGATCGCCGACATGAGGCGCAGACAGAACACTAAATAAATAATAAATAATGTGGTATATGAGGAGGATTCTTTTAGTAAAACAGCATGGACGGGTTGAAAGTTCGACGAGGAAACCGCCACACAGTTTCTGAATTCCTTCTTCCTGTATCAGAACAAATCGTGGTGAACTATTGTCAGCCTGTGGGAGTATTAGCCTGGTTGTGTGTGTATCTACCCGAGGTTTCTGACTGTAATGGGATCTCCGTTTCGTTAAACTGCTCTGTTTTCTTGGCTCACCAAGAGAGCAACAAATGTGATTTGCTTTGGACTCTTTCGTTGTAGGTTACTCTTGAATATTTTATTGTGATTTATGCTTACGCAGGGGGAAATAGTGAAGGCGGAAAAACTGGGTTGGAAATATTTTCCGTCGAAATTTAAAATAAACAGACGTGAATCTAATATTACATTGTACTGTATTTACAATCATGGCATATGAAATATATAACGCTGATGGATAAAATTGTGTATGATGATTGCAAACTACGTGGGACCAAAAAGAGAAACCAAATCAATTTTGGTACAAATAGTTTAGCGCAGTCACTTGTCGCTTTCCCACGGTGAGAGGTGAAAATATTTTAAGAACTTAAATAAATGTTCTTGCTGGTATATACTTATATTTGGCAGCGTAAATTAATAATATGATAAATTCGATACAAAATATAAATCTTCCGGGTGAAAATATATGTATGTATGGCAAAATCGATTTGTAGAAAAGTGATTTATTGTTTCCGTTGGAAAGTTAGCCTCGTCGGAATGTGGAAATGTTTCCCTTTGTAAAAATCTCGTAAGTTATGAAGAATATTTGAATGATTTTGATGTGTTTATGTTTGCACATTTAGATTATTTCTGAATTGTCTTCCCGGCCCGCTGAGAGTGACATGAGAAAAGCGTGATTGTTAATACTGGTTGACTACTTAGGCTTTCAAAGGGTAGTATCGGGCATTATGCAAGATGTTTTCTAGACAGCGCTACCGTGAAGCGAAATAATCCTTTATGGGTCGACCCGACTTCATGGTAGGAACATCCGATTCTTCGTTCTAAACGCGCCTCTAGACAGCGCAACCGTGAAGCGAAATAATCCTTTTATGGGTCGACCCGTCTTCATGCGCTCTAGCAAAGGAAATTTGTCTTAAAAATTAGTTTTTTAATAATGCAATGCGATTAAGTTGTTTACTTTTACTACGTGTGTGGACGTCTTGTACGTTTTCATTTAAAAAGTCGTTTCTTATGAACATTTCTAAGCTCTTACTGCAGGTAATTTATTCTGAATATCGGTGTTTGTTTTGAAGCGTGTTTAAACCCCAATAATTAGTGTTAATTGGCATTGTTGTACACGTGGTATAATATTGACTTGCATAATTATGAAATAGGCTTATCTGGTAGCTGCCTACGCAAACCGCATCACACACTTGTTTGCCTAGAAACCTAATCCCTTAGTACAAACTGACAATCCTCCCCCATCCACCGATGCTACTTGCTTGTACAGTTATGATCAAAAGTACTGCAACGATGACAAAAGTTACTCGACGAGGTATACAAATTTAAGTTTCTGCTGGGGCATTGAGTACAATTGCGTTTATGAAGTAAAAATTTCGGCCCTGTAATATATCCGATAATTTTATACGTTTAGTTGAATATCACGGGGAAAAAATCATCCCTAAATGCAACATCTTCAACAGGACTCAGACCCAGGACAGTTGCCGAATTTTTGTACGTTCCTTCTTGTAATACCCTTGCCGAAACAACTTTCGTCTTGGCGCCGTGTTTCTGCCATGATTAATTTCGAATTTACAGAAACTACCCTTAGCGGGATTCGAACCCAGGACTATTTTTCGGATTTTTTCTTCTTCAATTTTTGAAATAGAATCCTGCATAAGCACGCCGAGTTTGGGGCGAAATTGGTTCGTTCCTTCTTCAGATATAAGCTGATATACATGCCCACAATTTCAATTTTGTATCTAAGTTGTCATGTAGGAGTCTGGTTACGACAGATAGAATTGCATTTATATTTGCCCTTTGATTGAATCTGTCCTAATCGATTAGGATATTCGTCACATGACAGATTCCTGTAGTGTAGGACCACGTTTCTTCTGGAAACTATTAGAAGTCTGGAGGCGTCTGGTTCGTTTTACTTAAGGCGTCTTAATCGATTGGAACTGACTGAATGACTCCATTGTAGAAGAGAAGTTTACCCGGCCTGAACCCCGCGACGTGAGACAAACTAACACGACAACTTGACCGAAAATGATGTGGGACATTTGTCTTGAAATCACCTGGTTTTTCTCTACCACAGATCAGAACAATAAATAAAATAAAAGTTAGTCTGTTGAATGAAAATGGTAAACTGATATTATTATTGCCTCTAAATTACCACGTTTGGTCGAATATGAATTCTTCGCTCGCGGCTTACCCATCGCCCTGATGATGTAGGCAGAAAACACTTCTGAAACGTCGGTGAACTTCGACCGGATTGCACTGTGCTACAACCCAGAATCCTCACTGCCATGACAACCTCAAATCTCCCAACCCTCGATAGACCTATATACTTGTGACATTTAATTAATTATTCTTGTCCGTCTAATCACAATTTAAAATTTAAAATTAAGATAATTAAAATATCATGTGATGTTCCTATCGAAACATTCGATTTACAATTAGAACATTTCGATAGGAATATCACATGATATTTTAATTATCTTAATTTTAATTTTAAATTTTAAATTGTGATTAGACGGACAAGAATAATTAATTAAATATATATTTTCACAATATGACGCAACTATACCAACTTAAGAACTTGTGACATTGTCAAGTTTAGAAATATTTTCTGAAGTAATTTGAAGGAGAAAGTGTACAGGGTATTCGGATAAATACGATAACCAACTCCGTTCAAACAGTGCATTTTGCTACAGTGCCTGAGAAAGTTTTGTTTGGAACCGAGAAACAACGAAATATGCTATTGGACAACAGGCATATTGATCTCCCTTGTCATGATTCCATTACCATCTGCTGCTCTGCAGTATTATAATTTAATGCCTTATCGGAATGGAGCATTAATGCTCCCTACCAAGGGCTTTGATACTCATGTAACTGACCTCATATGTTGCAAATCCTGTTTGTTGCTCGTACATTTTCAAACTCCTCGCATCCTCCATGAGTGTCGGAGGACGACAGAGGAACAATAAGTGTGAAATCTGGGAGGTTGCCTAGATTTAGGAGCAGCTCAATTGAGCTCGCGGAAAATCTCGTAACTGGACATGAAACTTATTTTTTGTATGAGCACAAAAATTTAGGTAAAAGTCAAATAGACACATGTTTTATAAATGCAGATATGTATAGAATTAAATTTTAAGAAAAAAATGATATTTTAATAGTTTTATTTAATAAACTTAAGAGTGAAATAGTTGAATAATTAATCTTCTGTAATAAGAATCTAAAGTTGGTTGGATTATATCCTCCTTAATTTCCTTAAGGAATTAATTGTATCAGCGAAACCAGCTTGCACATTTATAATAATTTTCAATTTCCTTTCCAAAGTCGTGACTTTCAACTTTCCTACATGACTGCGCAGACAAAGCCACTGATTTTATCGTAAAAAATAGACAAATAAGTAAGAAATCGTCAGTTTGCTACTGTGTTGGGTCTATATGCTCTGTGAGTTATAATTACGATTGATGGTTGATTAAAAAATCTTCCGATTGAGGAATCTGGCAACGAATAACATGGGCTTCACTGAATAACGTAATTAATTCTTAAATAACCAAGTTTTTTGTGGAATCCTAAATTTTATTTCAATGTTCAGAAGAGCTCTTTGCGGTCTCTGACCTAAGCCAGACGAATCCTGTCCACACCTGTACACCAGGTTTTTATAAAATTAATTTTGATTCGACTTTTCCAAGTCGATTTAACATAAAAGTTCAGCTTACTTAATTAATTAAATCATAATGCTAACTACGTGTGCCAGATGTCTAAAAAGTCGGTAACTCTACATTTTGGGTTTTGGGTTATTTTCGATTTAAACACGGATTACTTTTCTTCATATTTGTAATGGTGGAGTGCTGTGTTTTCTTTGCGGTACGGACTGAATTTTTTTAAATATTATTTAGACGATTTTCGACTTTAAGGGGCTGAGTGTTGAAGTCTTATAGCAGCGAATAATTTATATTGCTGAAAAGTAATGACTCGTTAGCTGAAACAGGTGTGAAGATGGCTGGAGCGAACGGCAAGGCCAGTCGGTTTAAAGGAGATATCTCGTTTGTAGCGTAGGAGGGTTCAATAAAAGGATTAGTAACGAACTAAAACATTCATAATTCAAGAAAAGATGAAACAGGAGGAGATGACATAACTCAGACGCAGAAAGCGTAAACTACTTGAAATTGAGGTTAATATTAAAGTAGCAGTGGCTTTAAAAGAGGCATCACAATCACTTAACCTCCACAGTAGCTTTTAGGACTCTAGGACATTCTTCGCTTGTTTTTTCCGGTTTGCTCTCTGTGGCATTTGTGTTTCCGATACTGCGTGCAGTGTAGTCTGGTAGAAATTGACCGACGTTTCAGAGGTCTTTGCTTTATCATAATGACTCGTCGAACTTCTGATGGAGGCAGTAAGTACTTCTGAAAAGTCAGGCTAATTTTTTACAAAACTACGCGGCGCAACATCGCAGAATTCGCTTATATTCCTTGTTTGTTATGTGGTACTTATTCTGAGTGATACAGATGGGAAATTCAACTATGAATGATGCTGAAAGTATGTGAAATGATTAGTATGATAATGTACGAGTTTAATACGCGCTTACACGCATTTCGATATTAAAAATGTCATACTTGGTCTTTGAAAGGGGTCAGAAATGTTACTGAGGAGATGTTTGTTTGTATGTCAGCGACGCCTTGGGCTTGGAGCGGTTCCAAGTTGCCGACAGTTTGGGTTGTAGGATGAGGATTACAGGCTAGAAGGTGGCCAGCAATAAATCTTCATCAACGAAAACCCCTCTTTTCAGCTGATTAATTAACCATCTCCTCCACAAAACACGAGTTTTATGTAGTGTTTTCTTCTCGACCAACAAAATAACTTATGATATATTATCGAATCTCAATTTCACAAAGAGAATTCCGCAACAACAGAAAATCTAATCAGACAATACTGAATGGGGATGAAAATAGGCTATATTTTTTTCAGTGGTAAGTTCATAGACTTCGGTCAATAAAAGTGATCTATATGCCTTTCGTTTTGCAAATATTTTGTCGCATGTGTTAATTATAACATTTATAATTAACGTGTGTTTAACCCTTTGCGGTCAAAGCTCATCTAAATAATATACAAACAGTCAGTCCGTACCGCAAAGAAAACAAAACGATCAGTTGATTAACGCTGTTTAGGTAAATAATCGCTGTTTATTCTCCGAATCATGCGAAACACATGAATACACTAAATACAGAGTTATTGAATGTTAAAGTAGGTGGTACATATTAATTGCCTTCGGGGCTTAAACGGTTTACATAACCCTGTGTTTAATTTGTTTTACTATATGTCTTGAAACTGCTATTAACCTAGAGTTCACATCTTTCGTGTGTAATATCATCAGCTGAGTTTTGGACGTGTATTGCAGCGAAACGTTGAATATGCATTGCATCAATTCTCCAGTTTGCTTAATAGTAAATAATTAGGTTTAATAAAAATATAAAAAAACGCTGGCCTTGTAATCCTGGGGTCTCGGGTTCGATTCCCAGCGGTGCCCGAATTTATAACTTGTGTTGGGCAAGGCCGTGGTCTAGGCAACACGGAGTTTTCCTCAGTGGCATCCCAACAATTACTCCATTCACACACAGAAGAAGGCAATGGCAAACCACTTCTGGATCATCTGCCAAGAACGTATATGAACAGGTCCCAGTCCGAGAAAAGGATGGAAGGATCCTGTTCATATGGACCTGTCGTCAGACAGAACACTAAATAAATAAATAAATAATACACTTAGAAATTGTCGTTCATTGCCTGCTAATAAAACCTAGTGCACTTAGATTCATAACAGGGTGCTTAATAAATTATCTTTTGATCTTGGTTAGATTTTAGCTAGTCTCTCTCTCTCACACCAGCTTTATTATTAGAAAATCCACAGTTCTTACCTTTTTATGTTAGTCTGACTGAGAGAGGTTTAAAGCTATTATGAATTTGGTTGCAGTGACCATGTCTGAGTCTGGATCTGTTATCTTACGATGACTTTATCCCCCGGCATACTCTCATGACCCTAAAATGTCAACCAGTTCGTGTTACATTACATATTTTGAGGCTGTGGTTGTAAGTTAAACAAAATTTAAATAATTATTTTCGAATGTTTTAAATTTAAATATTTTTAGTAGGAAAATGCTATGCTTACAGATTGACATGGTCTTACTTCTTATTAATAGTCTTAATTCAATTTGCGATGTATGGTACAACAACTTCTCTTGGCGAAGCGTGTTACCTAATTTTTGTGATAATATTCGTGTGTGATTTGTCTATAATTAGAGTCAGATTACAAATTACAGCTGAAATGAAATAATCACGTAGAACCTATTCATACGAACCTAAATGTCCTCTCTAACTTGAATTGTATTCCACTAATGATTAGCTAAATGATTGCCAGTTATAAACAGGCATTATTCATTATCACATTCTAGCTTTAGAACGCGTTGATATGTGTATTGTCTGCTTTAAATTCATTTCGGGAAACAAATGTTATTTTGTGCCTTTCATTTGATTGAAGCAGCCAGTGGCTGTGAGATTCTGTTCTGAAAGACGGCAAGTATCTGAGCGGTAATTTCATGTTCTGAGCGACAAACGAGTCTATTTAACGTGCGTAGATTTTATTAGACTCGGTCCATGAATGAGGACAAACAAGGCTTTTTGCTATCATAGATTTTTCCCTCTTTGAAGTTTGTCAGAATGAGCTCCAAATTTATAACTTTTAATGAAGAAACAATTGATACAAAATTTTCGTGTGTATTATGATATCTTCATATCAAATGGAGAAATGAATACAGGCATACCTCGTTTTATTGCGCTTATCAGATATTGCGGGGTTTGCGGTGATCTGGAACCGAGCCCGCAATATCTGCGAGGTATGCCAGTATTTATTATCATTCTTGCCTATTTTTTTTTTGTTTATTTTATACATAATTACTCTGCGCCAATTTAAAGGTCACATTGTTTCCAAATGCTGTCTTTGACAGTTTTCATAGCCTTTAAGTTATTTTAGTACACATATTCTGTTACATAATTAGCAGTACAACCGCTGCTTTTAGTCATTAATTCCTTTGTTTACAAAGTCAGGCACGTGTAATGTGACGTATAGAATAATACATTATATTCCTTTGAATCTCGTTAACTGTGTATTATACTTTAATTTTTTTAAATATAAAACCTATGGATCTTTAATTAGTTGTTTATTTGTCAACACTCGCCAATTTTCTTGTACGATAAACGAAAACCTGATTTTAATTTCTTGCAAGAAGGGCTTACGTTGAATCGATGGAGTTTCTAGTAGCATTAAGACAATTTTTGACTAGGAAGAGTTAACTACCTAAACGTCGTGTACATCAGATACACCTCAGACAGTAGACATCTATGTGACACATGATAATAGGTTTATTGGAATATATTTAAGTGAAATTTAATTCCTTTATTTTTATATATTTATTTTGTACAGTCTATACACAAACGTTTGAAGTTTATTGGTGTTGTAGACTGTACAAAATAAATATATTTAATCAAAAACAAACATGACGCATATAAGATACAAATCCTTTATTTTTGTTTATTGAACTTTCACGGTTCACTGGCAGAGCCTGGCAATAAATACATAAAAATTGCCGTTATCTGATATTGAAAGGAGAGCACGTGAACTATGAACATAAAATATTTATCGTGTTATATCCTAGAGGAGAAATTATAATGACGAATGGATGTTTCTAATTTTTATGTACAAGATCCGAAAATGTATTGCTTGAGGACGCCTTGGGAAATTATTTTCAATGTGTTACCGCTCATAGTTGTTCACACATGGCATGCGGATTCTACCACAGTCATCATAATTCAAAATCGTACGTCACCGCGGCCCCAGGGAAATAATTAGTGCGTTGTTAGCTTTAATGGTAGGGCTGAAAAAACGTGACTACTGATTACCGATAGGCAGATACATCTACAGATAGCTGACATGTTAAATATGAACGTAAATTGTTTC
>NW_019060008.1:575902-591615 GCF_000696155.1 Zootermopsis nevadensis | reverse complement strand
GTTCCAGCGAATTCAGAATATTCAGGTGCATTCCGGTCTTCGGCTGAGTTTATCGAGGCCGCGATGAGGAGAGTCCAGGCAATATTTAGATTTCGCCTACAACGTCGAGTAATTAATCTCATATTCTGTATATCGGAACACTAATTAATATTTGGTTAGTACAGTTTTAAGCATTTCTCCAGGGGTTGTACTTCAGAATTTACGTTACTGTAATATACACAACATTCCTCAGTGGGTTTTTTGTTTGTTTGTAATGCACATATCTTCAACTCCTGACACCTTCCGAAAAAGACTTTGCTGTTCATCATATTCTAATACGTTGAAATTATGATGTAAATATTCCATAAATTATTGCCAATCAATATCCAACACATCAATATTTGGAAGCTACTCAATAAATTTGTTTATCAATATCCTTGTTCAATAGTTAGCATCCCGGAATTTACCACGTTTGAATATCAGCTGGTTTACCAGCTATCATGAAGGAAGTTCTCTTTGATTTTTCTCAGGCACTCTAAGCGAATGCCTACTTGGTTACTTAAAATTTATTATCATCCGCCTATGTTGTTTGTGGTTTATGTGACCTCTACAGTTGAATCAGCATTGTTAAATGAAATGTGTGAGGCTACTGGAATTTTCGTCTCTCAGATAGTTGAAACGAAAGTTTTGCAGACAGCTAGAAGCTAGTCAGTTAATGAATAATCTACCTGGACATTCAGTCGTGAAGAAAATCCAGGGACTTTAATAAAATAACAAATTTTGCTTTGTGTGTTGGTATGCTTTTGGAACAAACGTTTTTATAAATAAAATTCTTTTTTTTTTTTGCCCAGAATAACGTTGGCCATAATGTCAAAAGCATTTACTGAGATAAATTTTTTTAAATCTGTCCATAGTTGACTGTCAACATGTTTGTCTGGCTTCAAAACGACTACAGCCTGTCCAATTTCACTGAAAATTGCTTGTTATTTACTAACGTGAAATTCTACTTTTTTTTATTATTGCGTATCGTATTAAGCATGAAGATCCTGGGATCGTTACAAACCACTAATAAAATATCACAAGGAAGTCAAACCTAGCCAATAATAAGATGACTCAGGCCAATGTCTGACCATTAATTCCGAACTTGTCGCTCCTACTTACAACTGTTGGAACCATACCAAGAGCGAGCGGGCTGAATTTACAGCAAAGCAAACATTGTGTTCTACAGAACAGACAAACTTTTTATTTGTGTGTCTAGGAAAAATATAAAAAAAGGCATGTAAGCGAATTTAATAATGCTGGTAAAACTTTAACGTTCAAGAGCGCGGTTTTCGAATTATTTTTAGTGTTTAATGTACAGGATGATTCATGACGAATATGCCAGTCTCCGTGGCTGTATTGATCAAATTATTTTGAAGTAGGTTTTGAGGTTCTCACGGATGAGACTGCGAAGATGGCTGTCATTATGTCTGTAGCACTGTGTGGTCTGGTAGGAGCTTACCGACGTTTCAGAGGTCCTTGTTGTCTCCGTCATTAGGAGATAGGTCCTTACCGCCTCATCGCCCTGATGATGGAGGCAGCACGGACCTCTGAAACGCTGGCAAACATCTACCAGACTGCAAGGCGTTAGAGCCCAGAATTATTTTGATTCCGAAGTATTATTAACAGTAATCCAACTCGGAAACTTTTTGTTTTGATTAAAGAGTTCTAGCGAAAAGCTTTACAAAAAATGCTCATTGTGAAATACTGAGAGATATTACAAAAACTGTTAGAAGTTTCTAATTGCAAATTAAATTCTCGTTTGAGTGGGGGGTATATTAATGTGAGGTCCACTGCAGTATTTTGCTGGCGTTCAGACGGTAGGCCTAGGGTTACTTTGTGTTGAGGTGAGATGTCAGCTTCACGCTCCGGGTGTTTTATCCTCGTTCCCGTTGAGCATAGGGCACCGGAGTTGGTGGGTGGCGAAACGTGATATCTTCATAGTGAAGAGAAGGATGTCCTTTCCGGGAATTGAACCTATGTCATTCACTCCAAAAAGCCAATTTTTACTGCATCATTGTCTGGAGGTATCCAGGCTCACGTACTTACATAATCCAAATCTACAGGGTGATTCAAGAGTCCATGCACACACAAACACCATTAGGTGGTATATGTCACTTGTGTCACGTGACTCTCCGACCTTGAACACTGATTTACTTCATCCAGTGTTGTGTTTATCATGAAATGTTTTCTTATAGGTATAATGTACTTTTGAATCATCCTGTATTTAAGATGTATGTCCTGTCTTAATGTTTCGCCCTATTCGTCACCTTTTGCAGGCAAATGTCAGATTATTAATGCATATTTTCCCACCGTTTTTGGTTTCATTTTCATGTACTTTACGCCTTGTAACTCTGTTCAGTTGCCATATTTCACAGTCGAAACAGGTATCTCAATAACAGGAAGCCAAGTTTTGTTGGTAGTTTTTGCTGCACTGTTGTCCGCCGTGCGTTCTGGCAAATAATTTGTTTCATTGTATTCTTTATCCATGCTGTAATATTGACACGAATTGATGGTGCCGGAGCGTATTTCAATTACTCCTCTGAGCGATCCTTTTGACAGGATATTAATAATATTTTCATTAGGGACAGAGTACAATTTTTTTCCCCATCGATGTGTTTATAAGTCGGGCATTTCAGTTTTATCCCCTTTGATCATTGGGGTATTTTTGAACTGGGTGTTCCTTCAGAAATTCACACCGCGACAAATATATGATAACCAAGGCATATCAAGATGAACGTCTTGAAGAATATTATCTATGTAAATATAACTTTCCACCATATTTGTGTAAAGCACATATCGGTCCTGTTATTAAACACGGTTATCACGTGTCCTACTTCTGATTTCAAAGACTCGTTTCTCAAGTTTTCGTTGACCATGAATCCCCTTTCGTGCTACGGACGAGATATCTCGATTATAAACACTGACCCACTAGTTTGAATTTATTTGTAATTCTAGATCATGAAAGACATGTATCACGCCATCTCTAAATAGCTAACTACAATTTATTTTTCCAGCAGTGCGTTACCGTGGTAATAGAATTTATATTTAAACGAAGGCCGGAATGCATTTTCTGCTAACAACTTTTTCCTGTGCCTTAAACCCCAACAGACAAGTTGGTACAGTGGCGAAGCTCGGCTATCCACACGGATTTATCGTGATTTTGTGGTTTCAAGCACTTCAGGTAAAGCCAGCTTCAAAGGCTTGTCCTCTATCCAATTTACCGTACGTAAACATAGTCTCTTATCATTCGACGCTATAATACGCTACACTTGATAGAATGTAGTTAAACAAGTTCCAGACTTGCGAACGTGTGCAGAGGAGCGAATGGACTATCACTTCACAACTGAAGACTTCATATTAGTACTGGCCGCGCAAAAGGGAGAACTTTCTCGATACGAAGATAATTTTTAAACTTAAAGTCTTTAACTTACATTTAATAAATGAAATTTCAAACCACTGATTACTGACTACCCTTTAGTACCAGAACGTAAACTATTCAGCGCAGGTATTATCTTAACTCACTATTGAATACGACTTCGAGCCAGTTAAATCCACTCTGTCCCCTTGACGTCTCTGCATTAGATCTATCTTAATGTTATCCTTTCGTGTTATCTCTGAAATGAAAACGACTGTGCCATGTCTGTCTCAGAAATTATTGTTAAACACCACTGTTTCAATTGCAGAGTTTATACGTATGTGAATTATATGTATATAATATTATGTGCAATGTACATAATTATATATACTAAAAGTGTGAAGTGTACGATGTTAACAAGGATCAGCTGTTATAAAATATCACGTGAAAACTCAAGTCTTGTTAAAAAATGTAAATTATAAGCAACCGTGGAAATTCAGAAACAAAATGATGGGTTTTGTTTAATGATTTTCTGGTCATATGCATAAATATGACCCCCCCTTAGATGGAATAAAGTACTTTAATCACTCATTCCATCTGGTCATATGCATAAATATGACCCCCCTTAGATGGAATAAAGTACTAGCATATTTTTATTATAATAGAGAATTTTTATTGTCGAGAAGCCACAAGTAATTTGCTACGACACTGATTTACTCTCCAGCACGTAGTAAATTCAAACTAGAACGGTCATTGATTATAAACGAGATATCTCGTGCGCAGTGGTTAAGGTGTAAACACATTTCACATACAGTTAGATGGACTGCCAGTTATGTTGTCAGTTCAAATTGTAGATAGTTGTTCAGCCACTGTATCGATAGTCTCGTGTTGTGACAGTCGATCGACCACAATTGTATCGACCACAGTCGTGTAGCAGAAATACAAATAGACAGGCATTACTGAAGAGTGACTCGAGCCTCATAAAAGTTTCAGAAAGTGCATAAAAAAGGCGACAGGCGAACGGAAATTTCGACTGACATTTTGTAATGTGATTTTTGGATCACTTCTCCTCCGTCTGATTACTAAACTGAAGAATCAGAAAGTACACGTCAGAAAAGAGAGAATAATTATGTGATAAGAAACGATGAACACGAGAGGCAAGTGAAAATAGAGGAAAAGTAGTCGGAAAAGCGAAGGAAAATTCCCTTCTATTCTGTGTGGTCCTGTAACAAGTGAAACTAATCGCTGGGCGGTCTTAAAGGGGGAAGGAAGGGACAGGCGTTCTTTGCACCTCAGGCTGTGCTGTATGCCTTGCAAACAGCAGCGCCTAGCAGCTCGGATGTAGCGAGGAGTCGGCTCTAATGGAGCAGGGAATAACCAAGTCCCTGAGTGATATGAACCAGGTAACAAGTGGCGAAATTGTACGCATGCGCACTTCATTTATCTATATTAATGAAGTCCTATATGGTATTTTATTATCGCTATTACGCGGTCTTAAAGTGTGAAACACGAATAATAATGGCAGTCATATTTTTCAAAGTTGATATCCTTGTGCCTTAATTCCTGCATCCTCTAAGACAAGGATTGTGATGTTTTAAAACTTACAAGTCTCAGGAACTGGATGATATTTACTGAACATGAAGAAGTTTCACACATGTTCCTTAATACAGAGTGTGTCATTTAAGAACAACCTCGAAACAATCACGTACTTCAGCGCAAAAATTAAGTTAGAAAGAAATCCACTCTCCCAGCCGCCACCCCCGCGACATTCGAGTCAAGGTCACCCTGGTTGCTAGGCCGATACTCACGCCAGTTGCGCAGAAGCTGTGCAGGTGCGAAGATGACGTATTAACGAGCATTACTTTGCTGTTCGCTACAAGGAAGTGCGGAATAAGGCAGCAGTGCACCGACCGGAAACAAAAGTTTACGGTCACTGAGCGACAAGACAGCTCATGCGACTAGAATTCGATATTGACACAGGCTCATTGTTTGTAGTTGAAGTTGCGTTCTTAATGCTACGCGCTGTATTAACAATACATATACTCGCCTTAATTTTTTCTAGGGAAGGGTCTTGTTTAATATTTTATTATAACTCTTAACTGAAAGAATTTTTCTGAAACACGACTGAACGTAAAAGTTTTTATGTGTTTCAGAATACTTTTTTTTTTATTATCTGTTTATATTTATTATTCTGTGGGACATATGTGAATTTCATTACATGCTTTTAAGGCACATTAAAAATTGATAACATGTAAAACGCGGAAGATAAATTTACAAGGAAAATAACATCTATCTCTCCCATTTCGTGTCCTATCTGTCGGTCGCCCCAAAATAAGCTTGTTATTCATAATGAGTTGGATCTGAAAGATATTTAGCAGAAAACAGACCGCAGTTTGTAGTCTGGAGCTGAGTAGATGTATCAGCGGCTTCAGTTTAATAACCACAGCATCTGTGGTTCGCCTTTTGTGGCCGATATTGAGGTTTCGCCAGGCAATGCACACCTGATGCAAGTAGAATAGTTTATCGGCATAAGTTTGCCGCTGAGCTGTGTAAGAATAAACGGTCTGTGGCGAATGCCTTCACGGAAGTCCATGATTCTCGCTTCTTATTGTCCTATTCCTTCCCCCCCCCCCGTCACCCAAAAAGCATATTTAAAATCCCTTATCAGTATCTTAACCAATTGGTTTGTGATTGTTTAATCGTTAGGAAAATTTTTTTATGTTTCTACGACATGATAAGTTGGAATGGTTTTATGTTTAACATTTTTTCCAAGTACAGGTTCTAGGGTTCGTGTTAACCGTGTCAGACCAGCTAACACTTTGAAAAAAAAAAAGTCTTATGTCGTACTTTCGTAGTTCAGGGACACTCCATACACAAGAAAATAAATCCTAGTTCTGTTTTTTGGTTTCATTTTCGAGTTTTTAATCCTTTTTGAAAGTGTCTTTAAAGCTGGGGTACCGTGAATTTATTATAGTGCGTTTCAAGTCTTGTGCTGATTTTAAAATTCTGTTGATTATATCAAAATAAGAAGGCTACCGTCTTAATACGTGCATGTACCAGTTTCAGGTGATCCCTGGCCGACAATTTCCCTCGCATGTGAGTTCTTTCATTGAACTACTCTCAAAAATGAAGCAACCAATGTTTAAAAAAATCCCTACACTTCCAAACAGTATCAGGATTACTGAACTACCTTCTGATATTCATCAGAAACGTCTTATAATCTAAAGCATCTTAGCAGTACACTTCATTTGCAATTATGGTCATATTCTTCAACCTTCTAGAACGTGACTTGAATTCTGAGATCTCATAATAATGTATTTTAATACTCTATTAAAAAGGATATATTTATTCCAGTCTTTACAGTTCATGGTTGTGTCGTAGCATTGAATTCTAAAATATTGTTTACTTGATTACGTATTAACTACTGAGGATAGTTAACATCCATTAACATTACAACGCCACATTTCGTTTTCAATCAAGGCTGATTTTTGGTTTATGATCGTCCTTAGTTAAACGGAACTTTACTGTGTTGTGTTTAGCATATTCATCTTGAATTTTTGAAATTCCTTGTTCGAGTCTCCACTGGGAGAGAATTTGTGCCATAATAATAATTCAATTCAATTCAATTCATTTATTAAAGTGCTTAACAATACAAACATTTACAATACAAAAACAAACAAACAATAAAGTAAATATATAAATGTACAGTGTTAATTTATTACAAAATAATTAATAAGTAAATGAACTAAATATACCCAAGTAATATAATTCAATTAATAATTCTAAATAAAACAAAACAGAAAACAGAACAATAACAATAATAATAATCTGAGAATTATATTTCGCCTGAAATAATTAAAATGCGAAGGTAAACTAAGACTGATAATATAAATTCCGAATTACTGTGTATTTATGACACTTGAATTAAGACAGAGAATAGCACGCAAATAAAAAACGATGAAAAATATTTAAATTCACCTTGACATAACTGTTAATCCTTGTTACAAAGTAACCAAACTCATGACTCTTAAGATAATGTTAGAAAACTTACATGCATCCGAGCTCGACGACTTTGTATGATTCTCAGTGTAAACAGCGATTATTTCCTTAAACAGCGTTAACCAATTGATCAGTTTAATGGTGAAGTGCTGTGTTTTCTTCGCGGTACGGACTGAATTCTTTAATATTATTTACACACGAGCTTCGGCTTACAATAGTATGGAAACTCCAGTGCCTTCAACCAGGATAACAGGCCCATTAGCGTAAAAACAATTTTTTTATTATAAGGCACTGTCCTCTAATTCCAGCTGTGCGTTTCGTACGCAGGAATTATTTAACAGAGTAAGGATCGCCATATTGAACCAAGTGTAAAGCTTCGGCCTTGCTTAGCTATTTAATTTGGTTCTGCTTCAGAAGAGTTAAGAAAGAGTTTTCTGTCATTTTTTTTACAGAGTTTGCTAGTTTTGGGCAACTCGATATATTGTCAGAAGTCATGCAAGGAGATTTGTATCTGTAGTGCCAGTTTCATACATCTCCCATTATTGATGTAAATTATTCAAAACTTGTCTTTGGAGCCTTGTATAATAAAGAGATTTATGGGCATTTGTCTGGTGATGTTAGTACGTCTGACATCAGCGCTAGAGACTTACGACTTCAAAGCAGTCCATCCGTGAGGACGAATTTATTTGCACGTGGACATGAAAGGGAATACGTAATAACGCAATATGTAATTTTAAAGACGAAATGTGGTAAGTGGATTTATACATGCACGTTATCGTGATGCATTTTTGCCGTAGTAATTAAACACTTGAAGGGTGAAGTTAACTCATTCATTAGGATGAATCCATTGACTACTTTACGAGAAATTTCATTCATCACTCAAAAGTGAACTGAAGAACTCTATAGGTCTGTGGTGAGGCGTTGTCTGTTTTACTGGAAAAAAAATATATGTAGAATTTCGGTATTAATTACGATTGGTTTTTTAAATCAAAATGCTTCAGTATCCTCGAACTATTCATATCTTTGTTAATATCGGTGTAACTTCTCTTGAAAACAGATTGGCATCCCGTAAATAATTAGCTGTATGAAACTTATAACGTATTAAAATTGGCGATAAAATTATCTCTAAGAAATATCCAAATATAATATCATTAATAACCTCTGCTATTTGTTTTCATTTTATTTTCTTAACCGACAGCTTCAGCTTCTGTTCTCAGTTCAACTTACCTACGTCTCTCCTCTTAAAATGAGTTTTTATCGTAACCTTCGGTATTGAATATGTTCCCTTCTGTGTCCTCTTTGATTAATGGTTTAAGACGCAATTGTAAAATATGAACAGCATCATTTAAAGACAGTTGCAACATTTTTCACTTCTTATCCTTCGAAACAGACTGGTGGATAATGGTCCGAAAATCGCTGGTAATTTCGTCATCCATCCTCATCGCCCTGATGGTAGAGGCAGTAATGACCTCCGAAACGTTGGTAAACTTCTACCGTGTTACAACAAACCAGAAGACAGCCATGTTTTTATGGAAACGTTTTCTGAAATTTTAACCGATTTCAGCTGGCACAGAATGTGATTAAATGGCTTTTGTGTACATGGTATTGAACATTTTGTTTTTATAAGGTCGGACAATGTGTTTACATCCTAGCAACTGTCATCTTTAAAGTTAAATCATGAACTGTGAAATTACAAAGAAAGAAGATATCTTACAAAATGAGGTTTTGAATGCAATGTGTGTGGTCTCTCCAAGATGTGTTTTCTTTGAGATTCCTGGATAAAATTGTGCAAGCATTTATTATGTTCCTTGTTTCGTACTACGTGCTCTCCAAGATGTGTTTTCTTTGAGATTTCTGGATAAAATTGTGCAAGCATTTCTTATGTTCCTTGTTTCGTACTACGTTGACCACTAATCCTATCTCTTTTATAGTATTAAATGACTAGCCTAGTTTATAATTATTTAAACTTTGTGTTTGCCTGAGGTACATTAAAAAGGAAAATACACTGTGAAATGTGTACATAAGACAGAAAGGTGAAGTCTTATTGATTATTTGGTGGAGCGAATCTGAACATTCTCGTGAAGTTTGGAAACATTTCCTTATCATTATCAGTCTTTGCAACGAGCTTTGTTTATGTAGTGCTATTTTCGTACTGTTTTCCCGCTAAATATCTGTTCAGTGATTTATTAATAACGGGACGACATAGTTGAGTGACCTCGTCTCCAAAATGTAATAAATCTTTGTACTGATGACATTTTTACCTGTTTGTGTCACGTTAGGATTTTCAGTTTAAGTAACTTAAAATTGTCGAATTCTGTTTTAAATCTGTTTATTTGTTTCAGGTAAGTTTGGCATCCGATGACAGAGGCCGTTAGAATGGTCGCTGCGTCCCAGTTTCACGTGAGTCAACATTTAACAGGAATGCAATGTGGTTCCGTTGTTGGGAATGTTTGTTGCCGTTCGTTATTAGATCTCGAAGAACCAGCAAACCAGACCAGAAAATCAGGGGTCATAGCAGAACTCTATTATCTAGCAAAATACGTAAAACTTTAAAGAGAGAAATTTTATTTCAAATTTCAGATGATGTGTTTCAAACCTAAGGTGTTAGGATTTTTTTTACCAAGGACATTACTTTACTGCGCTAAGCTGTAAATTATCAATTTTAAAAATGCTACGGCGATGTTGCCACGTCGACATGACAGTTCTCCGGTCGTCACTTTCATGGTTTCGTTCACTTCTTGCTGTCAGTAGTCTCCATGTCTCGTTGAGCGCCGCGTCGTCCTTCTGTGAGGAAACTCGAAGGCTTCGGAGATAAACCTGTCCAGTGCCGTTTTGTTTCACCACAGATTCCACGTGGACTGACCTTGGTGAGAACCCGGAGTTGGCGACTAACCACATGAACACGCCTTTCTGCTATTGGTTCGCGTTTAGATCGACAGAACACATATTTCTTTTTATCTGCGGGCAAGTTCTGTGTAGCTACTTCGTGTCTCGGTTACAGAAGGCTTGTACTTTTACGTCAGGAATTTCTGTCCGGGTTTTTTCTTTATGGGCAATACAAAGAAACTCATTTCTGTACGGGTTTTCTGATGCAGTGGCTCTTTCTGAAGCTCGCCTGACATTACCATCAATCTTGATACACTGCAGACATGGACCGACCGTAACGAAGAACTCATATCCGCCTTTATCGTAGCTAACTCTGAAACATGAAATGTTCTAGTGTAATTCGTGTAAACAAATATTTCATATCTGGACGTGATACGTGTAATACGCGCAGACGTATAAGCGCCTCGAATCACGTGCTAAACAATACGAGCGTGACGTAACACGATTGTAAAACCTCCAAACTCCCTGTATTCCGTATTCGCACTTTAAACTTAACAGACACAGGCGTGAACAATTTATTGACATTACTTTTTATGGCAGAGAATTTCACTGTTTAGACAGAACACCTCCTATAATTCTTCAGTAGGAACTTATACAGTAGCATAGTAATATTTTGATACAGTCATAAATTTACATAAGAGGAACTTTGTAAGTTGCTTAGGCCACCTACCATTGTTATGATAGCAGAATATCAGTCACTGTGTGTTGTACACGTGGCTGTGATAGACACAAAAATGCATAATGAATTCTGGCAGGGAAACATGTTGGAAAAAGGTAGTATATTTGCGTCATATTGTGAATTAGGTTAATATTTTAATATTTTCCGTCAAATCACAATTTTTAATAAGATAATAAAATATAAAATATTTAAAATATAATTTCACGTTCCGCATCGTTGCGGAACGTGAAATGATATTTTAAATATTTTATATTTTATTATATTATTAAAATTGTGATTTGACGGAAAATATTAAAATATATGTTGGAAAAAGTTAAGTTGGAAGACCCTGAAGGAGAGAGTGGGGTAACATTAAGGTGGAACATTGTGATTTCGATTTTGAGGGCCATAGGTGGATGGAATCGACTCAGAATCGTTATTATGCTATTATTGATATTATTTATGCAGGGTTTTGTGTCAGTGATGGATTTACCAATATTAACGACGTTTCGGTGTAGATTAGATCTCGAATCATACATACCACAGACTGCAATTAGTCTCCAACGTAATATTAGAAAAGAATTCGTTAATACTTATGCACATTTCTTGTTTTACATAAACGATGCTTCATTGAATCAGACCTTGTTTGCTGAAATAACAGTAGTTAAAATTTTATATTTGTAACAAAGGCAAATGTTGTAATGGGAAGGCCGTGCAATTGAGTAATGTGATACCGCACGCAATTAGAGACGCTGAAACCGGCATTTTATGAAGAATGTTTTTGAAACGGATTATTGGATTGACCCACCACGCGAGAGACGTTGTAAGTGGACTTTATAGTCGTAAAATTCTGAGGCGGCCAATCCATTATTTGGCCTGCTCAGTTTTATTATCAGGTATGACAATTATCGAGTATAATGACATCGGAAAATTCTTCCAATTATCCGGACTTGAATACGAAGCTGATTTGCAATAACAAATATAAATGAGGTCTATGATGGAATTACGAGAAAAATAAACTATGACAATGCTTGTTATTCAGTTCAAATCTTATATCTTAACGAGCGTTAAATGACGCTGATTTATGATAACGAACGGACGAAATGTGGCAACTGTTTCTTATATTAAACAGACTTCTATCACGTGCTATAGGGTTGTTTGTTAATTATAATTCATGCTGGTTCAATGTACAGAGTGGGGCTGGAGTATTTGACAGTTTTCCATAGGATTTCTGTTTAAAATACGCCACGCTCTGTATTTAACTTTTATTTTAGTTAAGGTAAAATATAATTTCATTTGTTTACTTATCAATTGCTCATAACAAATCAGGACGTGACATGAAATATCGACCTCATTAATATCTACACCTTTATAACAAATATTTTTATGTGGTTTATATTTAATAAAATGAAGAGAAATGGTTTTGAATTGTGTGTTTCTAAAATACGTTTTGCTTCGCACCATTAGATGTACATCTGAAATAAGTTAACACCAAGGCTAGTGAAGTGTGCTGAGTAGCATTGAGAACACGTGAAAAATGTGTGTGCTGCATTACCGCATGTTTACACTAAATTTCTACTTAATTTAATCTGATTTGATACACGGAAGACACATACATGAACGCCGGTATAAATGAAGAACGCACGGTGATATATTGCCATCAAATTTGAAATTGGGTAAAAATTTACTTCATCAGTGACCACGAAGTTCCTACAAATACAGCACTGTTCAGAAAGACGTTCATAGTTATCACGAATGACGTCTATTATTTTCCCACCGTTTCGCCGTACCAATGCGGAAATTTCTCCGACACGTTAGTAAAGCGTGTAGTCTAAACAAATTTGTTCAGGCGTGTGTTATTATTTCCAACGAAATGAACGTTACCAATCCGTCTCACGTAATTCGCCACTTCCGGCTTGGGTTATTTAACAGTTTGAAGTCAAAGTTTATGTAAATTTTTAAGAATTCAGTCCGTACCGCGAAGAAAACACTACACTTCACCATTACGAAGATCAACTGGTTAACGCTGTTTAAGGAAATGATCGCTGTTAAAGCTGAGAAGCATAGGAAACCCATTTCTATAAACTGCTAGAGTCGGCTGATTATTGTAGCAGGCGGGATAAATAGTTTACATTGGGTTGTAAAGGATTAATTTACCTTTTTGAAGTACTTTAGCTACGAGCACTTATGTAGCATGGAATGTAAGGATTACTGTGCACTACGAAAATGTGAATGGCGGAACCAGTCGGTAGATATTTTAATGAGATATACTAGAATATGTAAACAGGAGAAGAGACAGATAGATGAATAGATGGTAAGAAAAGGGAAATAAGGTTCTTACTGCCTCCATCATAAGGGTAGTATTTCTGTAACGTCGCCAGTTTTTTTTTTTAAGAGACTATACGGCGATATGTTTCGAAGACAGCCGATGTAAGAACGTGAAATCTCACAGGGAAACACGGTTGTTCTATGTTGTTTAGAGACGAAAATTGTTCATAAAACAACTTGAAAATAACTTGATTCTGAAAGGATTAGGCAGCTGGAATGTCTTAACGTTATATGTCGTTGTGTGTGTGTGTGTGTGTGTGTGTGTGTGTGTTTTTTTTACTTTGTACACACAAGTTTTGCGACGAAAAGAAACAGACGAAATTGGTTTCTACGGTGTAACGTTTCTCTTCAGTGTTTCCATTGCTGGCCGTCTCAAAACACCGGGTGTCTAACTGCTCCACAGACAGCAGACTGTGAAAGTGTACAGAGTGTATAGAATCAATAGCCCGAGATACTGAATGAGGTCGGCTGGCAATATTAGTTTATTAGTTTGTAGTTTCATCAGCGCAAACTGAACTTGACATGCCACGTGGAGTACACAAAGCTTCCGCTGTTATTTCTCATCACTGGTATTCGAATTTCTGCCACGAATATCCCGGGACGGTTTTCTCCAAAAACGGACATTTCGAACACTTCTTTAAGTATATCAAATCTAAAACTTCTTGACGATGGTGAAGAGTCAATTGTTGAATAAAAATTTTCTTGGAGATAGGGATTAGCTCTATCTAGTGGGCTCAACTGTATAGGAACCTGAAGACGGAGATAGAGTCCCATCTCCGAAACGTCGTTTTACGTTTTATATTTACTAGACGATGGATAATATCCAAGAAAATTTTTATTCAATTGACTTCTTTAAGTACACTTTTATTTCTATACGTGGTTCGTGTTTAAATAAACGTATTTTGTTGGAATATTTTTCGGTGTACAGTATAATTCATGTTTAAATAAAGCTGAGCGTATCTGTAAACGCTGAGATGTTATATCCAGATACTGGAACGTCTTGGATCAAAATGCTGTAATATTTCTAAGCTGTATGTTTGTTCCTTAACATAGGCAGAGATAATAATATCAGACTTTATTTTATGTAATGTAAGCGGACGGATCCATAAGTTGTTCCCCGCTTATGGTAAATCATAAATAATGCCTAAAATCTAGTCGTGTTCAACTCTGTGAAGTCTGCGTTATTATCACCAGCTAATATATCTTAGATAGTTTTTGATTCCTTTGTTTACATCTTTGTAATGCCAAAGGGAACATTCGCGCTTCACGTGACCCGGAGCTGCACTGGACCAAAGAGAGCTTTCATTTCTTAATATAGTTATATTTGTTACACGCAGTCAGCTGTTCAGTAATTGTCAGTGTTTATTAAGATTTCGAATACTATCGGTGAGAATTATCTTTCGTTTCATTTGTTCGGAAAATCGCCTCGGGCGGTTGACGTTCTAATAAAGCGCTCTGTAAATGTTTTTGGTTAGTGAAGTGAGAGGAAAAAATGTCCAGCGTTATCGACTGCCGAGGATGGGGGGGGGGGGGGGGTGTTTTATTGGGGTCTACAGGTGTAGAATTTGCGGAGAAATGATTTCAGCGTGTGGGCCCGTATTTTCCTCAATAACTTCTGAACTGATAAACTGACTTTATTGAAACTTGGTATGAAATCACACGAATACAGGTCACCCAACCTTAGTACTTACAAATCTGGTATTTTTAAGTAATACCATCATACACGCTATGATAACTCGCGAGATCGTAGGATTCTGTGTTTCAGTGTGGTAATATGTTTGTTTTTTTTTCTCGAAAAATTTAAAATTTTCGTTTAAATAACTTCTAGATTTTAAAACGTAAATAGCAGCATCGTGGACCGGAGTGATTTAGCGAGATGAATATGAAAATCGAAAGGCTTAGGCCGTACATATTGGCGAGAAAAAACTTCAGGGCGAAAGTCTTCATAATACAGCCGACAGTCACCTTCGTACTTACCGCTGTGAGAATCTCAAATCTTATTTAATCAATTACGTTGTTGAAGAATAATTAATGGGAGAATAAAATTAAATTTAAATATGGAGGAGAATATTAAGAATGAAGGAGGATTATTTGAAGCGTAGCAAGGAGTCTGTATGTCAGAGAGTAAGAAATTGGAAAAAATGAACAAGAAAAATTATGAGATTAGAAAGCGGAATAATATGAAGTAGATGATCCAGATGGTGGATACAGCTAAAGAAGGTTTTGTTGAGTTTTAGAAGGATAAATGAACGTCAGTGGCAGATGACACGGGTGACCCGCGGTTTGTGGGTCTCTGATCCTTTCACACTGACCACTGGAACATCATAATCAGTGCTCATGGCAACGCCTCTGAGCTCATGAAGTTGCAGTTCATGGCTTTGCTCACTGGAGGTTCTTTCCTGCTTCATCAGACTGCGCTCCCTCGAGAGGGTGCCCAGTGATGGGTGTAATTGTCTAGCAACTAGA
>NW_019060008.1:534800-562267 GCF_000696155.1 Zootermopsis nevadensis | reverse complement strand
AGGAAACTGTTGTGACCTAATTTAAGGTACTATCCCGGAATTTGTATGGGGGAACTGAGGAAAACTACGGAAAAGAGTAGGTATACCCGGTCTCCGGACCGATTAAGGAACCCACGTCTTAACCACTTGACAGCGAAGTTCGGTACTTTGCGTATTTTTGTTTGTTTTGATATTAATTTATTGTGTATACAGATGTACGTATTACTGTAGAACGCCCCAAGTATGTTAAATATTTAAATGCACAAAAAATAAAAAAAGAGAATATTACAAGACGGACGCTGTTGAATTCCGCTTGTAAGCAACGCTGATTTCAAATTGCTGTGTTTACACTTGAAACATGCATTGGCTGTTCAGAGCTACTTTGTAATCCGTTTTCGTGCAGTCAAAGGGCTAGTTCGAAATCCCTTTGTGTCCCACAGCGGCAGTAATTCTCCCTTCCACAGTAATTGCTAACATTACAAAGTTTGAAGGCGCCAAATTTCGTCTTTGTAATACCAACTTTAGAAACGTTTGATTGTTTGTTCAAAGAGAAATGGACAGTATTAAAAATTAATTAAAATATGACCTTGCATTGACTGAAGCCAAGGTCTGAAGTTCAATCGGTCTTGTTAGAGCCTTGACGTTTGTCTGTTTATTTATTAAAATGTGTGAGCATTTTAATAAAAGTAGCCCTTGTCATAAAGGAGGCACTTAATTGCAGTCCAGAGGAAAATGTACTTAAAACTGAAGTGTCAGGATTGGAAGGGCATGTAATCTGCAGGGCTGATGTCGTCAGTCGAAATTTCGAAAAAAAGTTACTGCACAGGATTTTTTTTTTACCTTAGTAGATTTAAATATCCAGAAAGGTTCCATTAACCATTTAAAGCCAGGTGGTAACTATATGTTCCGCCTGCCTTAACAGTCAATAATTCTACATATTCTGTTTATGTTTTAAGCATAAATGTTAATGTCAACTGGGACATTTCCTAAAACATCGTTAACAAGTAACAGGGTTGCCCTGATTATTATTAGAGCTCTGTTGATGGAGGCAGTAAGCACTTTCGAAACTTCTAACAATTTCTATCACACAACCCCGCTCAGCGTACCAGAAGAGATCAATCTTTAACTCGCCTGAAATCTCATCGGGTATATGCGTAGTAAAGAGAGAGTGGCTTTGATTATTTCACGACATTTTTCAGCTATCCGATCCGTGCAGCAAACCGTATAACTCTCAGTTTTGATTCTTATTTTAGAGAACAGCTTATGTATAATTTCCATCGTAAGGGGGGGGGGGACATTCCCTTTGGCATACGTAATTCCCACGTTGTTTTGCTCGCTGTGAGACGTGTTTTGACGTACAGTCTGTGCACATGAACAAGGACAGTCTGTGACTGAGAAAACATTTGACATCCATTGCCGTACGACGTTTCGTGTTTTTAAACATATATCTCCTTTGATAAATACACGGGCGCATGAATCATTTTTGAATTTTAATTAGGGTTCTTAAATATATGTTTTATTAATTAGACCAAAGCAGTTTTTCTGCGTGTTCAGGCATCTTTAATTTTGTAAGTGATTTGGTCTAAATGAATTGGGAGCTATTGTGCGTAGGTAAAACAAAAGTCCCTTCCCCCTCTATTGAAATTTCTCCGTTAGTAATTTGTAACCATGACGACAAGACGTTCCCCGCTGTAAGGTTCATTGCAGTGGGATTATATATATTTTTATACTCTTAAAATACTGACAGACATCCATAAGAGTGCGAGTTTTGTTAAAATTTAAATGTATTCCTGACCGTGACGGCTCTAGTAGCAAGAAATTGAAACTAGACTTTGGTGACATCCATGGCGGTGTGTGGCGGAGACTATTATTGACGGGAGTCAGAAATCAGGTGTTCGGTTGTTTGTCGGCGTGTTTTTTGCAGGAATCGGGCTTCGTGAAGATGTTCTCGTACTTAATTTTTTTAAAGAAATTTTATAAATTTCGAACCTCGAATGCGATTTGCGAAGATAAATTGTATTACTATTCAGCGCGAAAATATTTATTTTCGTCAACTTTAACGGGCATACAGCACTCGTAATATTAGCAATAATCATTGAAACTGGGTCGTGATTGAAGAATTTCCACAAAACGTATCATTCATTGTCCGAAAAGAAACCCAATATAAAGGTCTTATAGGGATTCATCACCAATCAAATGGGAGATTCGCGGTCAATTAACCGGATTATATACATACCATTTCACAGTTACATAATTAACCAGTAGGTAACAACCATGGTGATGAAGGCTGTAAGCGCTTCTGAAACGTCGGTCAATTTTTACGAGACAAGATGGCGCAGCATTCCAGAAGTAGGTCTTCTACATTTCTTCCAGAACAGGAAACCGATCCTGAACCTAAATCCGATTTAAAGGAACAGATCAGTCTCGGCGCGCGTTTTATCTGGCCGTCTCGGGGAGACCACGTGACCTGCCGCGTTGAATGGGCTGCGATCCGGCGGATTGGCACCGCAGGGCGGATCCGAGGTCGCGAGGTCCTTGCTGCTGTGTGACCCGGCTGGCAGATCAATAGGACGACGGCTGAGCGCGTTGCGGGCAACTGCTTGTTTCTCTTCATTATTTTAAATGGGTGTAATCAGGAAGCCCTTGGTTACTGGTGGGTTAATAAACACCGGGCCAACGAGCGTTTGCTGATGACGAGAAAAAGTCTCATTTGTAGGTAGATTCGTTGTATCTACGCTGATTATAATTAGCAACCACTGAGTTCATGGCGGATTCCGTCTCTCTTACCAAAGCCTTCACCGTCGCTCCCTTTCGTCAGTTTGGAGAATCACGAATGTAATTATTTATTATGTGTAGTTAACAAATTATGTGAACTTCTGACACTGACTTCTACACGCTGTCCATATAACTACAACAGGAATTAGCAAACTGGCAAATCAGAAATTTTCCCAATGAGTATTTCGCTGTCTTGCACAAATCACTATTGTTGTTATTAATTCAACTCTTCTCTCTTTGTCGTCAGTCTCTCGACTGCTTTGATGTGGTCCTCCATTTTCGTCTAACTTGCGCCAATCTCTTCATTTCCTCAAAAATCTACGTCACATATTCCAATCTTTGTCTCCCCTTACAATTCTTCCCTTCAACTGTTCCTTCCATTACCAAATTAACCAATCCTGGTTGCCTCAGAATGTGTCCCACCGTCGAATCTCTTCTTCTCGTAAGATTTTTCCTTCGCCTATCCTGTCTAAGACCATCTCATTTCGTCCTTTATCAGTCCACTTAATGTATTCAACTCTTTAAATCCAGATGAGAGAGAGGGAAGAGAGAGAAATTTGAGATTAGTGAGTGACTCAATTTCGGGGGCTATGAAGGTTCCCATGCAGTGCCCGTTCGTCCTTCTGGTGAAGATAGATCGAAGGAGGTAAGGCGTTTGGAAGTGTAAAATGTTGAGAGATCAGAATATTATTTAAAAATTCTGTTTCTACCGCAGAGAAAACGACACGTCTCCATGACAACGATAATGCTACTTAAGGAAATAATTGCTGATTATTAGAATTACATCTAATGACTATATAATGGTGGCAAAACTTGTAAAGTGGAACACTGAGCCATCCAGCGTCATTGCCGGGAACCCAGTGAGCCATGCATAAAACATACACGTATAGGCACTCAAATCATAAACCGTATCCTAATGTGATTTACGCTAATTGTAGAGGAAGTTAGCCGTGAGACCAAGGTAAAGAGCCCTTTGTAGCTCGTCAGTGTGGGTTCGACGGTAAGAAATGCAACACTTTCTTTTATTTTCACTGACCTGAAAAGTCTGACATAATTCTGGCCCCAGAACAAATCGCTGGAGTCTTCTCGTAATTTGATGATAGTTTCAAAGTTTGGTTTCCGAAAAGAGAAGAGCTCATAAGACCCTGTCGGTTTGTACTTAAGGGCTTTTCATCCAACATAACGTGAATGACTTCATTTTGTGACTGAATGAACATGTCTGGTCAGTATAGAAAGTTCTTTACAGAGGTAGGAATCGACGATATTCTGTCCCGTCAGTTGAGTGGAATGACTAGGGTAGCCACAGGAAATCGAGATAGGATAGGCATTCACTATAAAGTTAGATTTTAAAATCTGTCGCCCAGGATAGAATCTGATCACTTTTGCGCAGTTCCTACAATTGGAAGTTTCCCTTCTATTCAGTGGTAATTTTGGTATACTGAGTTTCTATATTGAATTTTGTAACCTTTTAAGATGGCTGTCTACTGAGTTTCTTGCGCCGTGTATTCTGTTAGAAGTTTACCGAAGTTTCGGAGGTCCTTACTGCCTCCATCATCAGGGCGATGAGTAAGCCGCCGTGAAAACCTGAAATCCTGCTTTGTAACCTTTTTGTTCTGTTTGTTACAATTCCGTAAGTTCTAGAACTGACTGTCCAGGGAATTCTGGGGTGAACTCACAAAGTACGAACCATGGTGGCCCACTAGGGACTGAAGTCCCTTCCGCTATGTTTTGCAACTTAGTACTAATTAAAACCTGCAAGATTTATAACTTCATGAGGCAGGCGCCAGCGATGCCCCGTAGCAATTGGCAGAAGATTTAGATTGAGTCAGTAAACCGTGGGATGAGTCACATACGAATTAACCAGACTTGTCTTGACAGATTCGTACAACAAATAAAAATATGACGTCATGTAACACTATCTGTTGTATTATTTTTTGGTACTTAAGGTGCATATAATCCTACGGATACCTTGAATAGTGAATAAGGCATAGTCAGTTTAAATTTGATGCAAAAGGAAATCTAATCATCTTCATAAACATTGACGCAAATTTAGAAATATAGCTTTACATTTATAAACCCAAGCGATTTCTCCTCGCGAAGTTTTCAGACGAGTACGTAAAGATAATTTAACCTTATATTTAATTCTGCTTTAACAATCAATAATTCCGGATTCAGCTCACAGAGAGTATTTATATGTTTTATATTATTCTCGCTGCAAACAGCGATTATTTCTTTAAACAGCGTTAACAAGTTGATCTTTGTAATGGTGATGTGCTGTGTTTTCTTCGTGGTACGGACTGAATTCTTAAATATTATTTCACAACTTAAATGAGGCGTCTTCCCATTCATAACATATAAAGTTAATTTTCATTTAAGTAATGTCATATACATATATTGCAATTTCCTTCTTTATTAAATACATTCATAACATATAAAGTTAATTTTCAAGTAATGTCATATACTGCAATTTCCTTCTTTATTAAATCACCAGACATGGCGTAAAATGATATATAAGGACGATCATGGATAATCTTTAAAAAAAAACCCTCAATGACGTGTCGTTGCTTGTGTCGATATATGCAGGGTCATAGAAGTGTCATGTGCCCCGTTTCAAAATATTTATTGATGGTTACTCTATCCAGTCCCTCGGTTGTACTTCAGCAGTCAAAGTGCAAGGACGTCTTTTTCACTAGTGCAACGAGTGTTCGATATCCAACATTTACTAGAAATTCGTTCTTACTCAACTTGTCAAAAATTGGTTTAACGTCACTTTTCCCGATTCTCCTGTACCGAACATAAGAACTGTAACAAATTATTGAACTCCGCGTTTCAAACATTACGGCAAAAAAAGAATCTTCACCTGGTTACATCAGACACTTGGAAAACATCCAAGTGGACTATAAAATTGTTTTGTGTCTTCTGATTTCAGTGAAATTTATGCTTTGACAATCAGAACATGCGTCTGGAAAATGTTGCATAACTTTTCGATCAATCTGTACGTCGTTATCTAAGGACGGAAGTAAAATGTAGAAGGGCTCTGTCGATACAGTTTATATCTCGAACTGAACCTGACGTTGAATCCTCTCAGCTCTCTGCAATTTTTATGGCCATGAAAACAATCCTTATTGTACTCAAAATAAAAAAGGTGTCAGGCCCATCGTTAACAAGACAATTACGAGACGCGATGTGACACTAATGAGTAAAGTGTTTATACTTTCTCTAAGACAAGAAGCACGGACTATCCTATATTGTCCCAAACTCTTTTACGATTATTTTAATAATCGATACCTGGCTTATTATGATACGTGTACGATAATGGTTCGCCAGACGTCAGACAGATACTCTTAAACGTCCAGATGTATAATCTAGATTTGTTTGTCTAGAAACATTAGGATTGCTCTGCGTCATTATCGACTCAGCTAAATGCGACGTCAATTTGGCGGTCTGCGTCAAAGTAGCTTACCAGCCAGTAAACAGTTTGAATTGTCTGAGTAGGATTTGAGATTCTCACGGCGGCGACTAAGGAAGATGTCTGTCTGGTAGATGTTTACAAACGTCACCCTGATGATGGAGGAAGGAAGGACCTATGAAACGTTGATGAACTACACGGCGCTACAAACCCAGAAGACAGCCGTCTTCGTGCATAATGTAGCTCCGAATGGAGACGGGTAGAACAGAATGAATTAGTTTGTTCGTCCCTTGAGTTTTACTTTACAAAGCCACAAACGTTTTCATTCGTGTATCAAAGTTCGTCTTGTTGGAGTTAGTGCTCGTATCTCGTATTAGAGATGTCTGGGTTCAAATCCCGGGAAGGAGTACGGTTATTAACGACTGAGAATTTCAGTGTTTTACCCACGTCCTACAGACAAATACTGAGACTTTATTATTTAACATTTTACTAGACGATGGATAATATCCAAGAAAATTTTTATTCAATTGACTCTTCACCATCGTCAAGAAGTTTTAGATTTGATATACTTAGTTTATTATAATATCTTAAATGAATATTATAAATTGTCTGATATTCAAATAACACAAATTCTGATAATTAGAAATTGTAACGTGTTACACTTTTCAGGGACTGGCTGTGTCTTTCACCCTCTCTTTTCCTTTCTTTTATTCCTTTCGTATCTTCATCATCTTTCACCCTTTCTCTTGTATTCCTTTAACATCTCAGTAATTTGAACTGATCCACCCCCCCCCTTTGTAGAATTACACAAATTTGAAGATGCCTAATGGTAATAGCACTTTTTAATTAAAGAAATTGCCCTCTGCCATTGCTGACGACTTTTTAAAGTATTCGGTGTGCCATTATTCCTGCTTGAAGAAACATTTCCTTAGGCGCTATCCGATTCAAATTCGATGTTCAGTAATAATAAATTTAAGAGCTTCCTCTCCACACAGGATATTGACCGCTTTCTGACAATTTCACTTATCGACAAACCATCGTTATCGCAAGGACGACCTGGCACTAGATGGCAAAGGTCAGATGAGGTAGGATACCCAGTGTCTTTCACAACGCATCTTTTCCCCTGTTCTTTCTCTCAGTAAGAAGAAATTGAAAGCATGAAATGACTACCTAAGGATATATTCCTAGATAAAATTCATTACACTCGTATCCGAACACTTGTATGGGTAACGTTCGATAGCCCTGTCGAAACTGCACGCAAGAGACGAGGCATTACGTCACGATACAATAGTAGACTGGTCTTTAAATACCATATAATTCTCATAATACGACATTCCTGTTACATTTCTCATGCTATGCTGATCGGCACGATACCGAATAAAACACGTTTTTCTTTCCTTTGTTAATGGAATAACGGTAGCGTCGGCGTCGGTTTACTTGACGTCTGCGCGTCGAGGAAGTGATTTGGGATCGGCTCGTCACCGGTGGTGTTCGCTCCATTGTTTCGAGTTAACATTTTGCCTCCATCATCAGGGCGAAACCAGCTAGAGTGAAAAACCCAGAAGACCTTCATACTCGCGCGGAGTCAGAACATGAAATGTCACGTAGCTGGCCCTGGTTCGGATTCCTGTCTGTGATTTTAAATTTTTTGGGGATAAACTAAATATGTAAAGGAATTGCACAAAGGTTTGGTGTATGTACAATCTCAAGCACTGTTTGATGTGAACTTTAAAGAGCAATGTTGGGTTGACATCTCAAACATGTTTTGGAACTTTGGAAATCTTGGATTACAATTCGGGAATAAACAGACCTTGAAAGAAAATTGAGTGAATATCAAAACCTAAGACAAAATGAGTCTAAATTCTGAGAGGTTAAATGAAAAAAAAAAAAAAGCGTGGTTTGCCGAAGGGCGATCAAAATTTGTAGATAATAGGAAGTGTGATAAATTTCAGTGGTTGCAGAATGGACGTCATATAAATGGAGGTGATTAGAGGAACGTATGATGCAAAAGTAGTTTATGTTAGAAAAAGTAAAATATCTGGAAGCCAAATTTAATGATCGTGAAGCTAATTATATGAAGAAATATATTACATGCTTGTAGAAAGGCACAAACTATCGAATGAGTAACAGTAGAACTGTCTTGGTAAAATATGGAAATGGGCGTGGTTAATCTACTTCCACATTACCGCTACATTTTAAGTAGGCAAAAAAAAAAATTGCTTCAGTTTGGTACTAAAACTCTGTACGAGTTTAGGCTAACGATGTTAGGCATTCTGATATGCTTAAAGGTGATATATTACTATATCATCGTAACCTAGTTCTTTTCAGGTAGACACAGCTGTTGGAACGTAGAAAAGATGTAAATCACCAGGCGTTCGATAGAATTACGTCGAAATTTATCGAAGCAGGCCGTAAAATATTCAATTCGCTTGCTCTGTCTGTTCTGACTTCTCATACTCCCCCTCCTCAACCACACGTTTGTCAAGTTCCTGCATTTCCCGAAATGTCCCTGCATCTGTCCCAGATTTTTCGCCAGCGGCGTACTCATCGCCCCCAGAATCCAACGCAAATATTTACCAGACTGCACCGCGCGGCATGTCAGAAGACAGCCATCTTTACGTAACACTCATACTCGTGAGTGACGAGTATTTCGCTTAAGATATTTCCCATTTCCATGAAATCCAAAGGTTCATTACTGTGTTCACAAAAGTCCACCATTAGATTCTATCGTTAGAAAATTAGGTCGAATCGGATCCATTCCACACTCGTACACACTATTAATAATAGTAGCAGTAATAGTAATGAAGGAAATCTATATGACGGAATCACGTGTTCGAGAAATTTTTTGTAAGTCATGTGTCAAATTAACGGGAGCTTACAATGTACATTAATCAACATGTCAAAGTCAGTTGTATGTTATAAAGTCACTTTGACATAATGAACACAATTAAGCGAAATTCGCGTTTAATTTGTTACTAAGAATAATATTACCTATTCAGTTACTGAATCCCGCGAATTTTCCCCAAACTATTAGCAGGTAACTAATTGGATTGTTTCAGAGTGATTCATACGTATCACTGCAAGGCCCTTGTGACAATTCCTGAGGTTGAATGTAATCCGGCCCGACTTCAGCTGTCTTGAATTTCAGTACTCACCACAAGACTCCGACTGAAAGGGCTAAACAAGCCATTGATACGCCAGTCTTCATCAGACAACGTCACGAACGTAAGATTCGTTGGCCATAAATTGATGAAGTCTGTCAGACGTGAGGAGTGACTGAACATCCGGTAGACTCGACTTCCTCGGTTGTGGGTTTTTGAAGCGCTGTAGACTCATCAGTACAAGCGACGTTTCGGAGAAACATGCTGTCTCCATCTTCAGCCTACACGGCGCCAAAACCCAGAAGAACGTTATCATGATCACCACTGCCGTGAAAAACTCAAATTTCGTTCAATTGAATTTGGCCGATTACAGTTATACAGGACTCTTGACTGAATGACTTAACTAACTAACTAACTAACTAACTAACGGCATCTGCTGTTTTTCTGCAACATTTCCAGGTAATGCGAAAAAAAAATTATATCAGAATTTATTATTACGAGCCCACTTCGTGGTGCAAGGATTTTCTTGAAAATGTGAGTTTTTGATCTGAACAATAAATTTTATTTTTATTTAAAACAATGATTTATTTTTGTCAAGCGCGATAATTAATCGTATTCCGAGCTGGTTGAATCTAATTTTCACCTTAACACCCTACTTCAGTTATATTTTAAATATTGCCTTCCCTATTTCTTTCAGGTAATTCGCGCACATTTCAATTTCATTCTTATTGATTTCTCACCCTAACAATAACAGATGAAGATGCTCTTTCGTGCTAATATGAAGTTTCTCATTCTCTGTGTTTCACTTTTACTTATTCCTTATCTCCTCATTACGTTTCTTTAGCGCCGGAGACCGAGTAAGGCACCCACAGACTGAATCTTTGATAAATACATTAATTCTATCTTTCGAGACTGCAACGTAATTGTTCCAGAATGATCAATATACAGTCCGAAGTAAACCTGGTCCTTCCATTCCACTACCTAACACACGCTGGCGATGTTTGGAAACTCTGTTCAAATTCTTCACATTACGTAAAACGGAATCCACCAAAGTAGAAAGATGGGTTCATTAATGCCAGATCCTGAGACCACCAATTGCCAAAGTTAAGGTACATGAATCACTAGAACAGTTGCCCCCTAGATCCACAAACGGTGGCCCTTCGCTAGACGATGCTAATATTTTACTGGACTTAATTCCCATTTCTCTAGACTAAGGACAGATGGGTTTGGAGTTCAATCTCTCCCACTTAATGGAGTGACTTGAAGTGAATTACCGCTGTCAGAATGGAATGGTGGTTCATACGTGACTGTCGTCATAAAGAGGCCGGACTACATTTCTGTTCTAATGTATAAAACTTGTGATGACACTCACAAAAAATAGTCTCAGATATTTAAGAGATGGTAAGTAGATGTACCACGTGCTTGAATAATCAGTAAGTTTACTTTTAGTATTTATGTGTTTCGTATGATTCTCATTATAAACAGCGATTAGTTCCTTAAACAGGGTTAACCAGTTGATCTTTGTAATGGTGAAGTGTTGTGTTTTCTTTGCGGTACGGACTGAATTCGTAAATATTATTTAGAAGGCCTTCGGCTTTAAACATTTAAACATATATATTTGGGGGAGAGGATAAATTACGTAAGGTGGAGTTTTAAAAATCTGTTCTTTTCATAAGATATTAGGATGATGAAATCGAGGAGGATGAGATGTACGTATGAAATGCATGAAAAATTTTGGTTGGGAATTATGAAGGGATAAGTATGTTCGGAAGACCTAAGCCTATAATATTAATATGGATCTTAAAGAAATGAAGTATGGGGATGTTGATTGTATTTCTCTGACTTAGGATATGGACCAGTGGTGAGGTCTTGTCAACATAATAATTAAAATTTAGCTTGCACAGAAAACGTTGAATTTCTGGACTAGCTGAGCCTACTATTAGCTTCTCATGAAAGACAAGACAGCGGTGAAGTTTTAAAAGGGAATGTATCAATGTTCTTATTTATTGAGGGATAACAGAAACTTCAGTGAGGACAGTCAGCATCCGGATTGATATTTGACAACTGACCTTCCGATTACAAAATAGTGGGGGGGGGGGGGTAAACATTTGACTCATATGTTTAGACAGGAGCTACAATTTGCTTCATAACCGTGAAATTATAATTTTGGTCATTATAATAAAAACAGACTTTATCAGTGACAAAATGCCAAATTTGTATGATTAAGAATATTTATCTTGGTACCGAGTTATAACATTGCAGTGTTGACCGTAACACTGGCACATCGCACGTGTGCAAATAGACATGAAACGTGTAATAAAAAAATACTTTTAGAAGATCTGCAATGGAAATTATAGCCTATGGTTTGTTTCAGTTTTGTCCTGACAAATAATTATGGTTGTGATTACCTTGTAGACCAATAAGATATTATTATTCCAGATTCTAATGGAACAGAGTTTTAGTGTAAGGAAATCTGGGTCACTGTGCTTTGATTACAACCAAACACTGCATGCGAAACCAATTACAATGCAAATGAGACATGAAATTGTCTCGGTTTCCACAAAGGTTCCGTATAAAAGCAATGGAGCCTTTCGTAACGTGACAGCTCTTCAAAGACCTCTTGTTATGCGTCGTGTTAGTGTCGTTTTCAGTTAGTGTTGCTTACAGTCGAACTGTATTCGGATGATGTAAGCATCCGTTAAACATTTTAAAAGGGAGTGGTAGCTGTTTGCTGTAATAATCAGCGACTCTTAAAGTTTGCATTCAAGTGTTTAGCGTAATTCTCAATAAGATAGTCTAATTGCGTCATATTGTGAATATTATATCAATTATTTATTTTAATCCGTCTGATCACAATATAATTTTTTATTTAAAATTTCTTATAATTAAGATAATAAAATATCATTCATGTTCCATATCGATTGATCGATTTACATTTCGGAACATTTACACAACATGTTTCGGTTTTTATAAAACCATCATCAGGTGTAAAATATATCTAAGAACTTAAAACTCAATTATGATTTCTGTAGTATTTTGGTATATTATGGAAAAACAAACGTAATGAAACATCACCAAAAAACTACAGAAATCATAATTGAGTTTTAAGTTCTTAGATATATTTTACACCTGATGATGGTTTTATAAAAACCGAAACATGTTGTGTAAATGTTCCGAAATGTAAATCGATCAATCGATATGGAACATCAATGATATTTTATTATCTTAATTATAAGAAATTTTAAATAAAAAAATTATATTGTGATCAGACGGATTAAAACAAATAATTGATATAATATTCACAATATGACGCAATTACAAAACCATTGAAATAAGCTTTCATACTGCAGCCTGAAAGCACACGAATTATTGACTCATTTGTATAAACATTTTTGGCACCCCTGAAATAGACGCACTTAGCCTAAGAACACCAGATGGAAAACAATGATTAAAATTCTGACGTTCACAATTGGCATGAAGGGGTGAGACAGTGAAGAGGGTATTAGAAATGAGGATCTTATTTTGTAGCGTCGTGAGAGACTAATTATAATTACATTGGCATAAGCCACACTTCCATGAAAATGAGTTTTGTATTTTAAGCCGCTCACCACAACACGAATAACAGATAAGTAGCTTCTTCTGGAAACGCAAAATAACACAAAATGCTTATTTCTACATGACGAAATCCGTTGTTCTCTGCGGAGTCTGTGAAACATTGAAAGGTTATATTTCTCGTGCAGCATTCTCAGAAAGTCAACACCGTCTAATTGTACCCAGTAATCTCTGTTCAGTTAATTTACGACGCTAATATAAATCAGATTTCAAATGATGTTTTCTTCTAGATTTATTGTATTTTTAATATCGTATTCGAAGTTGTTCTGTATGTACGTCGTGCTTAACATGATTTTGTGTGGGTGAACGTTTTGTTGTTGTTTTTGTATCCAGAAATGAAGTTGTCTTAAATAATTATATTAAAATGTACAGAGTCTTCCTTGTGGTACGTGTAGTTACCACTGTGCTTTAAAAGTTTTATGTTGTTTGTAGCAAAGTTTCTGAATCGGGATATGGTTCCATTTTCTGTAGCAAAGCTTGTTTGATTTTGATTTTTATTATGTTACACAGAAAAATAATTCGAATGGCTATCACACACGCTACTGTGTGTGTCTGATGCAAATCAGCTGCCCCTGGTATATCCTCAACATGCAACACGAAGGGCTAAGAATCCCGGGAGTCGCAAGTGAATATCGAAACCCTGTCGGAAGTGATCACTTCTATTCGCCAGCTGTAACCTTTAGGACGATCTCGCTATAAAGTAAATGAACCTGAAGACATTCTTGAGTTACGATATCATTTGCAAAGCTTAAAAAGCTGTGACTTGCCACAAAGTGATGGAATTTTATTTTGCAGCGGGAGTTGTAAAACAGGTATTTCTGTACTTAAGGCTGAGGGTTTGGTGGTGGTGGTGGTGGTGGGGGGGGTAAAACTTTTTCTTGAACGCCGGGCAAAGTGACTAGAGAGTTACCCAGGAAATTTGTGGACTGGAATACGCTTCTGCGACACGTAAGTCCTCATTTTGAAGGATGAATGCTTTCGTAGATGGTAGAGAAAGTGGGTGGGAAGAATAATTATTATTATTTATTTGTAGTGTTCTGTCTGACGACAGGTCCATATGAACAGGATCCTTCCATCCTTTTCTCGGACTGGGACCTGTTCATATACGTTCTTGGCAGATGATCCAGAAGTGGTTTGCCATTGCCTTCTTCTGTGTGTGAATGGAGTAATTGTTGGGATGCCACGGAGAAACCGGGGAAGCCCCTGGAGGAAAACTCCGTGTTGCCTAGACCACGGCCTTGCCCAACACAAGTTATAAATTCGGGCACCGTCGGGAATCGAACCCGAGACCCCAGGATTACAAGGCCGGCGTTCTGACCACTGGACCACCGTGGCGGTTGGGAAGAATAATAGATCATAGTAATAAAATACGAAGAAGAAAGTTAATAAAAAGGACCAGGTTATTTCTCAGACAATTAATAATTCTGCGTGCTGCCGAAGTCGACGCTGGGTTTAATCAAACGCGAGACCGAGTTGCAATTCGTTGAAAGCAGACATCGGTGGACTTGTTGCCATTTTGAAGACGGTGTTATGCCTGCAATTACAGTAATTACGAGGCTTGACATTATTTGACCTAGCGTGACCTTGCGTGCCAAAGGCTGCATGTCGCGAGGTCAACAGGAAGCCACGTCGTGTCACGCTCCTGTGCGCCGTCAGGTCTTTTGACAGGGGTGTACAGTTCGCTTGATCCCGTGAATATTTTCTCGTTCGTTGCGATGGAAAATAGAATCTCGAAAGCTTATCGACGCTGTCACGTGTCTCAGTCGCTTTTATGACATTCAAAAACGGGGTTTGCTGACTGATAGTTCGTTGTTTTTCTCAGTACCTTATCGTAAAGTTTCCTTTGCGTCTTTGTTATGGAAAAAACAAGTATTGAAGGAGATTTGATGTTCTCACGGCTTTAAGCGTTTACCAACGTCACTGAACAATGCTTTGTCTCTGTTGTTAGGGTTCACTAAAGACAATTGAGCTTTAAAAATTCGGTCGATATATTTCTCCTAAATTCTGGTGACCGCGTGCACGATGATACGTCATCATAACTGAAACATTGTGTAGAATGCAGGCCTTATACCGGTGTATTATACAGTGTGTGCCAAGTGTCACGAAGCCAAAAGCTGAATGTAATGTTTATAAAACCCATGAGATTTTAATTACATTTTAAAGTTATAATTAAACAGTTTTTATATGTTTTAAGTATCCTATAGTCTGTTGCAGACATAATCAGTTTTAACGTAACCGTGGACTCTCTGCGAACAGTGGCGTCTCATTGTCGTAATATCCGTTCCATTGTTGTATTTTAATTTATGTAACGTTCGCGGACTGATCTTGTAGACCGAGTGCGTTCGAAAATGTTTTTCAACAATGAACACTGCCTGACTGCTAAAAATGGCGAAATGATCTTTGCAGAAACATTTGACTAAGATTTACGAATATAAAGAAGCATTGACTTGTTAGAGCGAAAGGAATCCGGTGTTTCCACTGGACAGGGAGAACCGAAATTTCCCTGTCAGAGTAGCAAAATGTCTGTGCGTTTAAACTTCGGATCGCGTGACTTTTGGGACACGCTGTGTAGTCCATAAAATTTCATATATAACTTTATCGTCATTCATCAGCCACCGTCATAAAAATAAAAGTTGGTGATCTGGTTTAGTGTTCACTAAATAATAATTAGTTTGTTTACCTTACAGCATGCCACGCTAAGTAAAAGTCGGTATTTTGACTTAAAGTGAATTAAATTAAATTTGCGAACGGCTGAATGACCTGGTTGTTAATTCGCCGGTTAGGTCGTGACGCTCACAGTTGCCTGTCCAGGGTCTGAGAGCCTCGAAATTTTGTATCGGTTCGATTTACCAAGCGACGCTTGATTTATGTGTCATCGAACGGTATGATGGTTAGTGAATAATGAATTAGAACGGACATGGAAGGAATCGGTCGTGACATTATTTAAACTCGAAACCACAAACATGTAAGGATGGAGATGGCTGTCTTCTGGGCTGTGGCCCCGTGTAGTCTGGCAGAAGTTTACCGACGTTTCGGAAGTTCTTGCTGCCTCCATCATCAGGGCGATGGTAAACTTCTATGAGACAAACCGGCGCCAGAAACCAAAGAGAGCTGTCTTCAGTTTCAACGCTGTAAAAAACCTCAAATCCTGCGTAATATGCGAGACTAATTGGTCCAGACCGAAATTTTAACCTAGAACCTCTCGAAACCAAAGCTGGAGGTTGTCATCCGACCTTTACGCTGCATGAGGTGCTGTAAAAGTTTAATCCGTGCCGGAATACACGGAATTGTGAATGCTTCTAGCTAAAAGAAAGTATCATCATCTCATGCAAGTACCACTTAAGTGTTAGACCATCAGTATCGTTCACATAAGCGTAGAAGTACCCTGCACGCGATGTGAAACCACAAGTGTATCCCTCGGACATAAGATTTATTAATTGACACTTACATACGTGCCGATTTATTAACAAAAAAAAATACGAAATGTATATAGTTTTGCAGAATTTCTTTTTTAATCAAAATGCAAGTTCTCGCACAAATCCTCATTCCCGAGGGTTAAAAAATCTCTTCTCTCTCTTTTTCGTTTCCTTTTCAAATGTTTTCTGCCTCACTTGTCGGAGACAGCTAAGAATCGATTAGAGATCCATTCGCACCCCATGCAGGGCTGCTCAGTGGTAGGTTCTTTATTGCCGTCCGTCCACCATTACCACTGGTGCGAATACATACCACGAGAAGGCAGAATATGAACACTAAATTTACCTCTCAATGGACGTGCTCAAAGTCCAATATGGCCCTATTTATCGTAACTAGACATAATAAGAGAGTCCTCGTTTCTCTAGAAACCTTAGTATATTTTATCTCATTTTTCACGCAGTGTATAAAAGTGACGATTCAGGACGGTCCTTTTAAATTTCGTGTTTGACTTTCTTTGGGGGATGGGAAATTTAGTGCCCCGCTGTGGCCAGAGAATTCGTCCATTATTCAAATATAACCGTGGTTATTTCTGAGTAGGAAACCAGGATGACGCGTCTAATACATGAATGGTCGCCACTGAACAATGCAGTTATTGTGCCGAACAAAAGTAAGCCATTGTTGTATCGAGGAGAAACGTGTAGCTTTCTCGCTTATTTCATGTTTTAGCTCGGTGATACATCTCATGGCATCTAAACCCATTCACTGTAATGCAGTTGGAAAAAAACACACAGTAAACTGCATTGCCATCTTTACAATAAACCGGTTATAGCCTAGGGATATCGCCCTGATGATGGAAGCAGTAATTACCTCCGAAACTTCGGTAAATTTCTACCAGACTTAAAGGCGCAAAAACTCATAAGATTTTCACGGCCGTGAGTTTGAAGATGGCTGTCTTCTGGGTTGTATCGCCGTGTAGTCTGGTAGAAGTTTACCGACGTTTCAGAGGTTATTGCTGCCTCCATCATCTTCACGCTCTCTGAAGTGAGAGCCTGAATTCTTACTTCAGTCTGTGATTTTTATAAATTTTCTTGTGTCAAAATATTCGTAACAGCTCAGGGACTCCCTACGTGTTTCTTGCCTTGAATTTTCGACCTGAATTCAAGCGACCAGATCATGAAGGCCACTCAAGTGTAAACTACTATTTTTTTACGTTCTGTACGCGGTAAATCACTTTGGTAAAGGACTTATGGTTATTTCTTAAGGAGAATGACTACAGTTTCTCACCTGTTGTTTGAAGTGCACTGACGTTTCTCCTGTAGATTATTAGGCATCGTTGAATGTTTTAATGACTGTAGATTCATATGAAATGGAAAGTGTCCCTCTAAAATATATTTAGTTTTGTGAAGTTTCCCGATTTCGTTAATTGAATTTTACGTGTATGAGGATCGAGACCGGCAATTCCTGAGTACAACTGAATATTGAATCGGCAAACATTAAGCTGTATATCGAATTCCAGGTAACATTTTTTTTTTAATTAGAACGGTTCCCTATCAACATCACCCTTGCTGTGGTAATTGTTCCATTCAGAAGTTTAATTCATTTGTGTCTGGCGGAAACATCATGAGGACATATCCGAAAATTTAGTTATGAACTTTTGAAATGATTATGTTTTACTTTTTTATTAATACGTGAGTTATAATAAATATGCGGCTTGTAAGGACGACAGATTGGTTTTATTGTGACACAAAGTGATTCTCTCGTCCCACTGTGCCTGGAAGTATTTCGTTCGGCTACTGTACATAATCCAACATTAATTTTGCAGCTGTAGTTTTACAGACTGTACCGAAGAGGTGCAGATACCAGTTATACGAGTCTGATGTTAGGCATTATACAGGCTTTTAGACGTTTCGGCAGCTGGTTATACTGCCATCTTCAGGTCGATATTTATTGTAACTTTCTATTCGACTTTGTCCCTTGCCAAAATAATGACGGTTATAACAAATATGTCAGTATACTGGCATCAGATCACCTGTATAACAAATATGTCAGTATACTGGCATAAGATCACGTCAGAACGAGATTAAAATATAAAAGATAATGTTCTTCTGATGTAATAGCCTACGTTCATCATGCTTGACTGGTCGAGTGGACCGTTCTTGAGATGCGGAAAAATTGAAGAAAAAATGTTCTGATGGTGACGACTCTGGTAGCAATAAATGCAAACGAGGTTGTGGTGGTACCTATGGTGGGGTCTGGCGGTGTCTGCATTTGGCGGGAGTCTGAAGAGAGGCGATCAGTTTTGTGTTGGTGTTTTTTTGTAAAAGAATCTAGCTTCAGTCGCTGTGAAGATATTTTTACATTTAATGCACTTTCTAAGGAAATGTTTTGATTTCGTACGTTTTCTGCGGTTTGTAAAGATGATGTTGCAGTTAAGCGTATTATTATTATTATTATTATTATCGTTATTGTCATTCAACACAAGAAACGTTCATTCTCGTAAAATTTACGCTTTTTACACTAGTACTCCTGCAATGATTAAACAATTGTCACAAACTATCGTTATTGTCATTCAACACAAGAAATGTTCATTCTCGTAAAAATTTACGCTTTTTACACTAGTGCTCTTGCAATGATTAAACAATTGTCACAAAATTTTCGTAAATTATTCAGTACCGAGTCTGATTTCGGGTGAGGTACCGACTAATATGACCAAAAATGTCCATTTTTATCTTGCGAAGTGAGTTCAGTACCGAGTCTGATTTCGGGTGAGCTACCGACTGATATGACCAAAAATGCCCATTTTTTTCTTGCGAAGTGAATATATTATTAAAAAGTAAGTTAAGACATATAAGGTTGTCTGACAAGGCAATACGTTTTCACCTGTTACTTTTTCATCGCCTTGATGATGGAGGCAGGAAACGCCTCTGAAACGTCGGTCAATTTCTACCGCCCTTCACGGCACAACAACCCAGAAGACAGCCATCTTCAAGTACGTTTTACGTTGCCTGAACAAATGCTTACTCGCCAGAAAGCGAAGTAATGTTGGTATGCGTTCTGCCACAACGGTTGGCAGTATCGAATCGACTTTCGATGCGTTCAGTATCGGAAGTTGATTTTGTGACCGAAATTCCAGTGTGAATTCCATTGATTTTTGTAGTAGAAAGTTCATATGTAAATTAGTTAATATACATCGTGTGCCTCAGTTTATATAAACCTACCTGATTCTATATAGAACCATTTATGGACTCTTCGATGACAAGATAATCATTATGTTTGTATCCCTGCCAGTACCAGGGGAGTTTAGTTTTATAGATTATACACCGATAAGTGTGGGGAGTATTTTGTATTTTTCTAAATTTCATTCATTCATTTATTTCTGAACTCTGTGTAGACAGAAATGACATAAACACGAAACATTTTACAATTTAAAAGACCAACAGCGACGTCTTCACCACACTGAGAACCTTAAATAACACATTTTTTATGACAGGATAATATTAAAATGTATCAGAGGGTGTGAACGTGTGAAGTGAATTCAACTGTCCTAGAAAATCTTTGTCCAATACGCGGTAATGAACATTGGTTTTCCGTAAAATCTGAGTATCTGACTAGTCGATGTTCAATTTTTTTAAGGAACATTCTATACCATGGATTAGTTCGGATATTAGTGTCTGGTTGTTGTTTGTAATTAATCTCCGGTTTGTTTTTACTCGTTTTCAGCAAATGCAATGAAGGTAGGGGCAATTTGTGTAAATACAAAGGCAGTTTGGAAGTTGTGCCGTCGGATACCCTAGTGATGAAGATGCATGGACTCGAGTGCTGTTCTCTTTCCGTTCACTTGTCCCCCGGTTAATGTAGAGCCCTCAGCACGCGTGGTTAGGACTCATTGTTTATTACCACGGGGTCTTCCCTGCCCACAGTTTGTCCAGTGTAATTAATAGTTGGCAGTCCTGAAGGGCGTTGAATATTTTATGACGGTTTTATGTGAGATGAAAGGATATCATTATGATGTACCTTTAGTTTGTGGGAATGTGGGGGGTGGACAGGAATGGCTCTAGTCTGTGTTTTAACGGCCTTCCGTAGCAATATCCGTCCTGAACATTTCTAGTTGTATCAAATGTGTGTTTAAATCGTTTGTGATTATGGCATGGCACAGATTGTGTATTATAATAGGAAACGGTTTATGACTGTGTTATGTCTGACTGAACAAGTTCTCGACAATGACGCTAGATGGCAGGACGTTATCTTTGATGTGTGTTGTTACCATTAGGCCGCTTTTAGAAGCAGCACAAGAGATAAAGGGCGCAGAATGAATCGATGAATCATTCATTCAAGGGGACATTTTCGTTAATTATTCTTTAGAACTCTGACCATCTTATAAGTGTTTGTATTGATTGAAATTAATTCCGTGTTCGTCTTCAAGTGGCCGGTGGGTGGGCAGGACGTCTGTTATTTTGGGCTCTTTTTAGGGGTAGTCTCAACAGCAGCCAGGAAGAAGATTTATGGACAGAGAGTTGCCAGTTATTCGAGGCAGCTAAGTAAATTTATGCTATCATTGATTCTTATGTCTGTTAAGATATCGATATTGGTATTCTGGGCTGTGACGCTGTGTGAACTTCAGGAATATACCAGTTTTCCGTGTTGAAGGCCTGTAATTGTAGCTAGAATATAGATTAGATTAGCTTTATGTCTAAGTCCGAGCAATTTTAATTAATTTTGATCGATTCACTGAGAGTACAATGCCACTTTTATTCAAAAATTGATAATTAAGTGACACTGAAGTGTTAATAACAGTTACAACGGTATTCATTTGTGGGAGGGGCATTGAGTTTTGTAATTCTAACTTTAAGTTAATTAATTGAAGTGATGGTAAGGTGAATTCGCTTCAGGCATCTCGTACATTTAACCAAGCATCGTCCGCCTGCGGTCCATCTGACACTAACGCGACCTCTTATTTGTCTTTTATAAAGGATTATTGAATTTAAAATCAGGCGTATTTATCTGACTTTATATATTATTTGCTATTTTTTTTGACTTCGCGACTTCTCTCAAGACAAAGGGAAAGTGACTTAAGAAAGACAGAGATGGATGGGGTGTCTCTGCTGTCATTTTCCAACGTCGAGTGTCCGTATTCCACACATCAACTCTTCACGAGTCTAAATCCCTCAATTTCCATTTCGAAGTGTTTTCTTTATTTGTTAAAAAATATTTCTCTGAAGGTAAGCAACCGAACAAAATGGAACACTTCATGAGGTCCGCCCTTCCTCTGAGTTTCAGAGTCGGAGAGACCGAACGTTATGCCGCGAATGTGCTTATGAACAGCTTGATTACATTTTGGTACCACTAATTGCGATAAAGTATGATGAAGAAATTTACAATTTTCTACTTCATAATTCCATACAGCACAAACCTTTATGAGAAGCTAACAGTTGCTCAACTAGTAAATAAATATCTCCCAACATTTTTATAAGAACCCACCGTGGTCCCCATCGTGAGCCAGATGAGTCCAATCCACACACTCAGAAACTATTTCCTTAAGATCTATATTAATATTATCCTCCTGTCTATGCCCACAACTCTCAAATGGACCCTTTCCTTCAGAATTTCCATTTCACATTTTTCTTTTATGACTTGTCCTTCTTTGTCCACTCACAGTTCCTGTGCCAAAGACAGAATCTCGTAACAGGGCCTACATTAATTGTATCTTAATATATAATTCATTCTGCACTGATATAACAGACTTTAGATCATTATTCCTCAGCATAATGAAGAAAATACTTAATATTTAGAATATTACATAGAATTTCACTGAAAAATCTCCCAAAACATCACTGAATTAGAAGGTACGATCACTTGTATCTAATATTTAAATTTTAGTGTTTAAAAATGTACAAAATTCTGTCACAGCGAGTTCACAGGTAAACCTGAACGTAACTGTGGCAGGGACATAATTTTCAGCATCTCTTATAAAAATGTCAAGTTTATTTTATTATTTTATCGGAGGAATATTTGATTGCTATCGGGAAAATCTTACAGCGGTTGGTGGTGAATCATGCAGTTCTTGCTGGGAGCCGGGGAAGTGACAGTTGCTTTCCGTTTTGTTGGTGAACGGACTGTAGTTCTTCCAAGTTAAACCGATTCGAGAAGCTGTAGCAACTGTGTTCCGCAGTGAGCATTTGCGTCAGAGAATGTTCTGCTCGCTTCTGAAGAAGAGGTTCGTCATTTGTTTTGAGACGACTCGTGCAGACGGAATTAAGATTCCATTTGAAGTACGCATGCAGAGGAACGAAGGAATGGAATATAATGTACGCCAAGTGTCGTAGTAATTGCGTTGTTACTTACTTGCATCAACTGCAAGGTAATATTACATTTCGTTCTGTGGAATTGTTTACTAATCTTATTACTCTGACTCTTGTACACGTTGTACAGTTTTATACAATTATTCTTCCATAGAAAGTAGTACTGTACTGAGCAAGTAATTTGAAGCACAGACCGACTAAAAGCATTTAAATCGCTGATAGGTTATTCTTAAAAAATATATTATCTGTATTTTTAATTGTACACGTATTTAACGTCAAATGAAGTAATCGCAAAAGTGAAATTAAAAGACTCATAATTTACTTTTTATCAGGCGCGTTCTGTGGGACATTATCCCACTCTAGAGGGGGCGGGGGCGGATCTCCCCTTACTTACTGTTGATCTCCTTTTGTTTTTAATTTTTTAAGACGCGTCGTTTGAGACGAGACTTCAAGACGAGGAGAATAAAATAAGTTTCTCTTCTCCCCCCCCACCCCCCACCCCCCCTTAAAAACAAGCCACTGTCTTTCTCATTATTCTCAGAGTAAAGGGTAAATTTGCATTTCGTCGTATTATAAAGGATTCTGCATTTGCTTTTTACCAAATTCCTTCTTTTAAGGGTTTAAGAGAAGGGGGGGGGCTTTCCCATCTTTTCGTTTCACTCGACCTCACGTTCTTTATCCATTTCGTTCCCTGTTCTTTTATTCTTACTTCGAAGACTTTTAGAGAGAGAGAGAGAGAGAGAGAGTTTCTGCCGAGTTCTTCTGAGGCTTATTGAATCAGCTACATGGTGACGTCACTGCTCGTATTACGTTTTGCGTAAGCGGAAGCCCCGGGTTTTGTCTCCCGGGGCGGGGCACAAATTTTCGAACGTAGTTTCAGCGCGGATATATGCAAAGAAGAAAGTCTGACGGAGAAGCGGGGGAAAGGAAACCAACATCCACGCATTACAAAACTTTTTCCTGTTCTTTTCTTACTTTCTTTTTTTTGTCCTACGGTTTAGGAACATGTAACTTTTTAACAAGGATTCTGAGACTCGTGTAGTAGAATAGCACCCCGAGAAGTGTTACAAGAGACAAACCAGTTTAAAAGCAACTTAAAGCGGAATTTGTATACTTTGGCACGATTCGGCTGTTTTCGGTGTTACAAACAATTTACCTTCTGTGTTGTTCAAATACCGTTAAGCTTATCGCTATAACTAGTGTTCAGAAGGCAGATATTCGATTAACGCTTTTCGTGCTACGAACAAAATAAACTTTCTTCAAACAGAACTCTAGTGTCCCCACTTTCTTTGGAGCGGATTTTCTTTGCCAGGTTTAGATTTTATCATTTGCTTACGATGATTTTGTTTGTAAGAATGCGTTTGAATGAGAATTATTATTTACAGTCGTTTGAGGATGATTCTTACACGTAGAGATATTAACACTAGTCCAGTTATTTTTGAAAACACAAGTGTTGTATTTTGCTTTAATGAAAATTTTAAAAAAATATTTTTTTTATAAAAATGTCAATGTTACCTGGGGATAACTGCCATTTTATTTAAAAATAACAATAAAACATTAAACGTAGGACCGGTCGAATGTTTGTGGGTTTTCATTTTATTCTCTAAAGGAAACAGTTAAGACGTAAAGCGAAGAATTGCAACGGTATTACAGACGTATATAGTCGTATATTTATTATCCGATGAAGTCTAAAACCGCTTAGCAGAGTTGCCATGGCAACTGTTATAATAGCAATACATAAAATATTGATATATTTATATTTTCAGACAAACTGACCATCAGGCACTAAGCCGACTGACATATTTCTGTGTGCTTAGATCCTTGGAGAAAAAATCAATAAAGAACTCTTCGAAATAAAATAAATAATAAAAAGAAGATGAGAGGCGAAAGATATTAGGGAAAAGTTAGAATTTGGATAACCACAAAATGTTTTTATCGGAAACCCTCAACACGTGAGAGATCTCAGTAGAGCCAAGGGATATAGAAGACCGGTTTGGACTCAGCTGGCTCAGTACGGACCAGTGAAACGCGTTGTTAAAATTTATGTCTTCGTAAAAATAAAACTAAGTTCTTTGGCCGGGTGAGTGACTGAGTTCACAGTTAAATCTATGTAACTGGCCGGATAGATACATCTATGCTTACTACATAAAATCATAATTAATGTGTTCCCAACAACCAGCGCCCGTCCTGTTTTCAGCAAACTATGAAAAATAACCCTTCCAGCGTATGATAATTTGATTGCTCGCGTCTCATTGGTCACATATCGTAAGTGCTTGCCCGTATTTCCTTGAAAGCCATATATTATAGCGACCCCGCCACACCGTGGCAATTCTGCTTTTAACCATAATGAAGCGTATTGCCTCTGCAGACTTATTACGTAAATTCCGAACCAGTTGGCGACAGCAGGTGACAGGGGGTGACAGCGGGCAGCGTGCCCCCCTTCGCCCGCGAACGACAATCTTCGTCATCAAGGCAGTGCACTGGTTATTGTTACAGCGTTACATATTAGCTGTTTTCTATAACAATACGGTTTCTGTCTGCAGAATTCTCCTGTCAACTGACGTCAGCTTTCCTACAAATATGCCGATGGATACTCAGTCTTAAAGTTTGTGCTTTTGAGTGAAAGCTTTGAGGTCATTTTTCTGTATTCAGTTTAGGCAAAAGTGGTGTTGTCTGTGTGAGAAATGAATTAGTAAGTAGCCTTCCCACTTAAGCTGCCGAGACAGAGCAGGAGGAACAGAAATCAGTTTAATCGTGTTGTTTCCAGCGACGCCAGTAATATTGTCTGTCGCCAGATGGATGGCCGATGCGTCGAAGCGATGAATATTCATATAAAACAGATAAATGCGTCTCATAACGTTCCTTGCGGAAAAAAATATTATTCTCTTTCAAGTATTCAATGTAATAATTCACTCGGTAGAATAATTTATTTTGGGGAGAAACGGTGTAATACATAAAATTTATCGTCTTGCCCTGGGACATTTTTTCTCTCTCATAAGATAATGGTACTGATGCTGTTAAGTAGACTTAGGGATGCGGTTTGAACCCCAACTTTATGCCAGACAAAGCGACTAAAGTCTTTCGTACTGTTTCCGTCATTTTACAATTAATCATTCAAATATGTATTTAAAATAAAATATTATGATGGAATAATGGAGGCAGGGGGGAAGATGCAGGCAAAGATACAGAAGTGATACATAAAAAGGAACGAAGAGAACGGGGGATGGAGATGCTAAAGAAATCTCTCGCTGTTGAATTTTATCGAATTTCTTACGCTTGCAATAACCGGAAAGATTAGTGTGTCCATATGAACGCGGATACTCCACTGTCTTGTATTTTATTAAAGAGACAACTTTATTATTCTTAAAAAGTAATTGTAATTTTTATGCGAGTTTCGCACGAAGTTGACGTATTAAACACGTAAGTGTGGGGCGTTCTTTTCTGTTTTTTTATCTCAAAAGTTACTGGACGGATTTTGTTAAAAATTTAAATTGGTAACGATCACCAAGTTTTGTTAAGCGAATAAAATTTTTGTTTGTATTTGTCGAATGTAATCACTAGTTTGTATGAAGTTTCAAATCGAATTTTGTCAGGTGCTCTTAAAAATAATTCATCACACAAAAGATAGGCACTGGATGTAAAATACAGATTTTATGAAGTTATCAGCTGTTTTAAATTGGTTTTTGATATGGCCAGTGTTTAATGGAATACAAAGACAAATAATTTATGGCTCTGTACAGTGTTAATTTTTGCAGATTTTAAAAAGTGAATTTCTATCTGAAGTAAGTGAACATTGCGATGTTGAAAATATATGGAAAACTTGTATCCTAAATTGGAGTACATATTTCTACATGTTTCTTTAGAACATTTCCTATTAAACAATTCTAATACCTTTCTCATGTGTTAGTTATCCCGAACGAATTATGTCTTCCTGACGAATAGTGACGAACTTAGTCATTCATTAAGGCGTGTGCAACGATTCCTGGACATCGAAATAAACTCCTGGTTTCTTAAACGGTTACAGATACACGCGACATTAATCCAGAGTTGTATACTAGCTGAGTAGACTATTTTGTTTTGTTTATTGTACTGCAGATTTAATTTCTTTATGGGGTACATTTCTTTACAAATTTTTGCCCATCCATCATTTACTAAGTTTTGTCATGCTTCAGAGTTTGAACTTTTCTTTTCACGCAAAGAGCAGATAACGCCTGCGAGACGTGTTTAGACTGCCTGCCTCACACACATGTCGGAGATGTTGCCGCATCAGCACGGCTGTATACATCGAAATCAGTGTCTGTCTGCTTAGTAAGCAATTGTTGATAGGTAGGTTCAGCTTATAGCTTGGTTATCTTTTGATGTTATTGGATATTTATGATTGTGTGTTTGATAGATCTTCCCGCCATTCTTAACAGGCACTATTGCGAGATTGTTTTATATTTTAGAAGCATTTGATTACCAAAAGAGCCTATCTGCAAGGACAGATGTTTGAAACTGACAGGACACTAAGAACTATTGAATAATTTTAGGAAGGCGACCAATTTAGAAATTGTCGATGGGGTGTGGACCAAACTGACGAACTTTGTACTCGAGAAGGCATCACAGCGCTTAAGGTACTTGCATGTGGTAAGCGGATTAAACCCCTAGATCAACTAGAAAACTCTGCAGTTTAAGATATCACTCAATGTTGAAGTTCCGTTACGACTTCTGGTCATCTCAAAACGGAAGGACTAGACTTGGAAGAGTTGATATTCCACTTCCGCTAATGTAGAAAACTCTTTAACCATATGTGGCCGATAAGAGAGAGAGAGAGAAAGAGGAAATTGGTGGGGGAGAAGTGAGAGACACTTCGATATCTGGGGGGGGGGGGGAAAGGGC
>NW_019060008.1:508179-518979 GCF_000696155.1 Zootermopsis nevadensis | reverse complement strand
GCTTTTGTGGGCACGTTTTTGTTATAGGTCTTTTTACTGCAAGACATGCGACGAAACTAAAATTAACTTATCTTAAGTTAACTTAACAAAACTAATCTAAACTAAACCTAATTAAACTAAACTTAGCTTAGCCTAGCTTAGCTTAACTTAATCTGACCCAACTTAAGTTAACCTAACTTAACTTAAACTAACGTAGCTTATCCTAACTTAGCTTAACCCAACTTAGCTTATCCTAACTCGGCTTAACCCAAGTTAACGTAACTCAACTTATCCCATCTTAACTTAACCCAACTTAACTTAACCAAACTTAATTTAACCCAACAACTTAACCCAACTTAAGCTAACCGAACTTAAGCCAGCCTAACTTAAACCAACTTAACTTAAGGCAAACTTAACTTAAGCCAACTAATTAGTTATCTTACGTTAAGCCAGCTTAACGTAAGATAACCTAATTTAGGCCAACGTAACTTAAGGCAAACTTAACTTAAGCCAACTAATTAGTTATCTTACGTTAAGCCAGCTTAACGTAAGATAACCTAATTTAGGCCAACGTAACTTAAGGCAAACTTAACTTAAGCCAACTAAACTTAAGCCAACTAAACTTAAACCAGCTTAACTTAAGATAACTTAACTTAGACAAACTTAACTTCAGCCAACCTAACTTAAGCCAGCCTAACTTAAGGCAACCTAACTTAAGCCAACTTAACTTAAGCTAACTTAACATGAAGTTAATCTATGAAGGCTAACGCGCACGATCGGTTTTCTGCGGCGGCGGCAAATCTACCGGAACCCCATATTCTTGTTGCCTGTGCACACGGACGGTGAAATAAATTCATTGTTTGCGTTTCCTTTTCATTTGGGAGCTCGTTTTTGTGGAGAAAGTTGGCGTGTGCCCTAGGCTGATAAGTCGAGGTTAGGATTTTGTTGCGATTCTCTCTGTGTGTGCTTTTTGCTATGAACAAGGGCAAAGCGTAGAAATAAATTTTGGTTCCCTCCACTTGTAAGTCAAAGATTGTTGAAAGCCCAATTTCACAAGTTATATGAGGACCTAAATATGTATCCAAAGAAATTATTCAGATACTTTTCTTTTTGTCAAGTTGGCTCGAGTTCGGCAGTAGAGATGAGGATACGTGGGTTATTAAAATTGCAACTGATCCGAACCTTAATTAACCTGTTTTGCATCATCATTGTCGTTGACTGAACTAATTGCTGGCAACTCTGACACCCAGCTCCCTTGCGTCGTCTAATGGCATTTCTCATATATCACGCCTGCAACTTGATCTCATTTATACGTCGGAGGTCCGGATTTTGTGCACCGGAGCGTCAATTCTTTTTGTCAGGCCACAGCGCAATAGACAGATAGCGGGAAGGTCACCGGTCCCTTGTGGGGGACGGACACTAGTGGGATTTTAAATTGAAAACAGGCACCACCACCCCCCCAAAAAAAAATTGTCCGAAAACATTACTTTTTACGATTATGAGACCATTGATGTTTTTCGTAATTGTTTTTTTCTACAAGTTCTATTCCTGAGCCAAATGTAACGAATCGTAAGAAGTAAGCGCCGATCGAACTTGCGTAAAAATTCTCGCGGGCACTCGAAATTACTTCCGGGGTCACCAGGTTGCCCGCAGGCTCAGAGTTTGTCGATTTAATTTCTTGTTTACAAAATTTTAATTGTAAGGGCTGAAGTGAAGAGACGATCATTTAGTAGATACCACGTAAATGATAGGATATTATTAAAACTGATGTTGAAGGGAATATGTTAGGACTGGATTAAAGTGGCTCGGGAATGTGCCGCTAGGAATAGGAAATGCGGCAAACGACGCAGTCATTGCGCGCTGAAGAACCTTCGTGCCTTACTGCCGGCACATCCACCAAATGTTCTCACCATAGGCGTACATATTAACTTACATGTTTGCACCAAAGTATATTTTTTATTTGCGATTTATTTTTCACTTTCCAATGTTTTATTTATTTGTTTATTTATTACTTATGTTTTTTCCTTATATTCTATCATTCTGTTATTTATAGAACTATGTTTACGCAAGAAAACAGTAGTATCTTAACCATTTAAAGCTAAATCTTGTCTAAACATTATTTAAAGACTAGAGCAGAGCGCTCCTTTCGGAGCTCCTCTGGGGGTTGGTTGCGTTTTAAAATCTTGTGTAAGAAACTAAACCAACCCTACGAATGGGGGGTTAAAACACTTGACCAACCCCTCCTTCGGGGGGGTTGGTTGCGTTTTAAAATCTTTGAGTAAGACACTAAACTCGGCATTGTTGTGGAACACAACAATGCCGAGTTTGTTTATAGTTGACATTGTTGATGACGTAATTTATTGACGACGACGAAATCACAAATTTTTATAGTAGAAGATTATATTATATTACATTATATTAAAGATTCAGTTCCTACCGCAAAAAAAGGAAATTGCGAAAGGCATGAATATAAACTCTTCAGGCAAAATAGAGAGTAATCGATTGTTAAAGTACGTGGTATGTGTAGTTACCAATGTGCTTTAAATGGTTAATGAGGTGTGCTCTAAAATTCCGCAGTCCATTCGCGGTTTCTGTTGTCGTGTGTTATGATTTAATGTAAGTTTTAACCGTGTTGTATTCGTAGAGAGACTAGTCGTGGTTTTGCACCAAAGTTGAGTTTGTGTTGGTGTTTTGTGGTGTGCGCTGGTGCGTAGGGGGACTTGCTTGCCGTACCATGAAATGCGTTCGCATGAACAGATACTACGGCACCGAATTGTTCGAACGGACACTTTATGCCTCGAGCTACAGTTAAGGTGTTTGCTTCCTGAAGGCCAGTCGATGTAGTTCACAGAAGTGGAAAATTTTCTATGGAGTTTTCCGCTGTATTAGGACATGAAAAGCAGAGCGGCGATACAGGGTATTAAGTTTCATGATCACTCGGATGGAAACAAGTGTATGACCCATATTTCGTGATGTGTGCTCATGTTGGTTTATTGTACAATTCTGTGAGGTTAGTTCACGTATTTTAAAATGTAATAAATACTTGTGTTTTATTTTCCTAAGTCATAATCTGTAAATTCACTAAAATTTGTCGATTTCGGTCTTCTTGATTCTGACTGCTTCTGATTTTGCGGGTGGCAGCCAGCTACGAACGTACAGACTATAATCCTTATGGCTTTCGCTGCGAGAACCTCATTTCTGAAATTGCTAAATTGCGTTTTTAATGAGGGAAAAATTTGACAGATTCTTAGACTAAATTTCTCAACAAATTTCCTTTCCTAAAATCTTATCGCAATCCTGCCTGATCACTCGCTTCGTGTCGTTAAATATCGTACGTAAGAATTATTATTATTATTATCATCCTGAAACGTAACATCTTCACCGCGACTCGAACCCAGAACAGCTATTGAGCGTGTACTGGCATTTGTTTCTGTAATCTTCTCGTTTATTCGAAATAAATAATTTACTCCTCACCCCGTTTTTAGCTCCCTGCTACAGGAATTACCCTCACTGACATTCGAACTCAGTGCAGTTTATCAGAACTTTTACCTTCCCAAAATCTCTTCCTCGTATCAAGAAATGAGCATTCCAAGTTCGGTTTAAATCTGTCTATCGGTTATTGAGCTGTGAACGAACACGCCCGAAGCATTTCAATTGTTTGAAAAGATGAATTAGCAAAGGAGAGATAATGAGATCTTACAATCGATTGCATTGATGAGCCAGCTTAATCCAGCCCACTTAAGTTTAGTTTCGATATTATTCGTTTTTCTAGTTACCAATTTCAAAAATATTTTTGTACGCGTTTGTATTACGAAATCTGTACGCCATGGCCATCGTAATTTCCTTCAATTAATTACAGTAGAGGTATTCACTAGGCGAAGAAAACTGCTCACGAAATTTACAGGTGCATATTTTTTTTTCCAACTTGTTTCTTCCTTAAGTCAAACCTTTTCACAGCGATCTGCTGTAAAAGAACTTGGAGTTTCAGGAAGATGGCTGTTTTATTGAATGATGTACCACGTATTATGGTAGATATTCACAAACGTTACAGAATAACTTACTGCCTCCATCATCAGGGCTTGTACATTTATATTTTGCTTTCATTACGTAATTACACGGTGTATTTGGTACTAAGAACATAATATTTAATTGGACCAGTTCACAGGTTCCCGACAGCCCGCCATTTCTGTGGCTTCTTCGGTTAACCAGCGTAAGAACCGTCTCTCGTTTCATCCACGTCCGCCAACTTTATTTATAACGGGCTGGTTGTTTGGTACAAGTTTGCGTATCTGCTTCTCGTATCGAGGATGCAGTGGGGACTCCTGGCCGGTGTAAATCTGCTGTTTGCAGGAGTTGTTAAAGAAAGATACTGAAGTCTTGAGAAAAGTGGAAAGTGTTCCTGGGGATCAATTCTAGACTAGAAACGGTCACTAAAGAGTATAGAGCGGAGATATAATTCTTCCTTTATATGGTCGAGAATCCAGGGGATTACCCTTGGTAATTCTTCACTGTTACACACAGCACAGACGGGACCATCTGCAAGCAACATCACCGTGGAAAAGAGGAAATTGGTGATTTAAAATCAAACTGGGTATCACGGCACTGATACTTCGGAGGGCGTTGTCTGACCTGTAATTAACAGTGATTTACGGTTTAAAATTTCTAGTTGACCTCACAGTATCGAATATTTTAGCCTGTTTTGAAACACTACTTGTGTCTGATTGCACGGAGGCACGAGATCTATTCCAGCGGTACGTCATTAAAATTTTAATAAAATGCGATGTATTACCTGCAGTTCTTGTACGGATTTAGCACTGAATTCAACCCCTTTCCACGCTCGCTTCCCGTAAATAAATCTTCTGTTGTCAGTCTAGTTCTTTGAAAATGCACAAACAGTTTTAAGAGATGGGAGAAACCAGAAAACAAGGCGACGTATCCCGTAACTAACATCCAATGAGTTAAAAGTTTCAAATTAAGAAACTTCAAATCCTGCTTAGAATGTTTCTTGTCGATGTTTGTCAGGGCTCAGCCCTGGTGATGGAGACAGAATATTCCTCTGAATCTTTTATATCTGCCCACGAGTCTACCCGGCGTCAGGACTTATCGTTGCCAACTGTGCAACGAAAACTTTTTAAGGCAGACCTCATATTAAGTAACTGAGACATTAGATTTTAGTTTTATCGGAATTATCGAATTCTGTTGTGTTGTGATATTTCGTTTAAACGAGTTTCCATTTCGTTCTCTGGATAGTTAGTAAGTTAGTCAGTTAGTTAGTTGGTTCAGTTTAATTTGGTTGAGTCCCGCAGGAATGTGATCATGTTTGGTATCCAGGGCTCGGCAGCCACTCTGTTGTTTCGGGATTCGTTAATTACAGCGCTTTTCGTTATTTCGAGTCCCCACCCCCACCCCCACCCCGCAGTTCGCCTTCCTGCCCGAACACTATCATTTTTTTTTTCAATAATCACGTTCAGCTCTGCGAACAGCATGAGATATCAGATATTGATATTCGATATCTGTAAAGAAGAAAAGTGTAACAATGATAAATGACGGTCATTCGTCCCTTGTTACATGGAAACAATATGTATCAATGCCCTGACAGTGGCGACGCAGGGCGTTCGGCGTGTGTGATTAACGAACGGCCATTCTTAACCTAGGCGTCAGCATATCTTATTCAGAATATATTTTGGTGATTAGTAATGTTTATTGAAATAAATTGTTTTTGTATACCCTGACACATAAGCGTATATATATATTTTTTATCGTCGAAACTTAGGAATTAGTCCTATGGAGTTAAGGTCACTAACGCGTTTGTACACGGAGCTGTAATATTCACGTGTACTACTCGTCTAAATAGCATTTAATAATCCAGTCCGTACCGCGAAGAAAACACAACTCTTCACCATTACAAAGATCAACTGGTTCACCCTTTAAAGTCGAAGCTCGTCTAAATAATATTTACGAATCCAGTCCGTACCGCAAAGAAAACACGACACTTCACCATTACAAAGATCAACTGGTTAACGCTGTTTAAGGAACTAGTCTCTGTTTACAGTGAGAATCACACGAAACACATAAGTGCAAAGTGAAGAGTTCTTGGTTGTTGAATCAAATGGGACATCAGTTAACCAGATGGCTTCATAGGGTTAACCCGGAAACCTGCATGCAAATACCTTTGTATACTTGTTTGGAAAAATAATTCTGAAGCCTTAATTTTTGCCTTGTCCGTCTACCTTATCGATTTTGATGAAACTAGACATGATATAACCTACACTAAATTCTGTCGTCACACTTAGTTTAATTTCGATTTTAAAAATCACGTTTCTGAATTTTCTATTAATAATCCTTCATATATCTTTACAATTCTTTAACAGTATTTGAAGGAACTTCATAAATGCCATTTAAATTATATGAAAATCATTGTGGCCAAGATTCATTCCGTTTTAACGTTAAGAAATGCAGTGATATTGATTATTAATACAGATGCTACGTATATTTAACAGTAAGCCTTAAATGTTTAATCAATGATGGCATAAATCTACTTTGTTTTCCGCAACGTCTGCTTATAAGCTGAAAAGGAATCAAAATGGCAAGGTTGCATTTTGAAACGAAGTTTTAACTGCCCTGTGGATTCCGAAATATAAGCGCGTATCCCATGATAAGAAGCAAAGAATTTTATCTCATCATGTAAACTGTCACGTGTGATTGACGATGAAATGCCAAACGGGAGAAAGTATCGGCGTTTGCTTTCAGGTGTAATCACCGCCTCTAACTTCGGTGAAGTTCTGATCTGAGTAGAGGACAAGAGAGCTTTCGCGCGGATATGTGAGGGCGGTAATGAATCTTATCACTGGAGATAAAGATTATAACAGGACGCGGCAATTATTGAGAATATTAGCGTCAGTGAGACAACGGCACGGAGGTGTGGCGGTCGGTTACATCGGCCAGTGACGTCGGCTTGGTCCCCAAAAAACACCCCACGGAAACATTTCGACGAGGTTCTCCGGCGTTTAGATCCTATGGGATTTATTAAGGAAAGGAATGCACTTTCGGGCTGGATACAGAATATTCCATAATCCCGCCCTTCCTCCCAGGAACTGACATTGTACACAGAGGAAAACAGAAATAAGATTCTTTTTCGTCTCCCCATAACACAATAAACAGATAAATTTTCAGGTAGATGGATTTCAGGATGGTTTCTATCCGAACAAATAGAGGTTTATTTTGTGATTGGTTTAAGAGATATTAAAGCACAGACGAAATGCGAATGTTAGATCTTTAGAAATATCCTCCGTCCCTTCACCAATAGACAATTTGATCAGTAAACTATTTTTAGGAACTTCTATAAATTTATCTAGTTATTGTTTATTTAAGGACGCGTTTACAATAATTCAAACTTTATAGGATCGGATGATATATAATAAGAAAGGAAGTCGATATATTTTCTTATTAAAGCGGAATAAGAATATATGCTTGTAATTTTAAGATCTTGTTAGTTTTACTCAGACACGTTCAGCCCCGCTGAATGAGTCGCAGAAGATCACAGTTCTGAAAGCAGATTAATTCATACGGATTTCTTTGAAGAGACACACAGATGTTTTCCAGTTGACGGTGAAAAGCTACGGAATTATTTTTGTATAGCCTTCCTTAAAGACAGCACTGGGGAAAAGTAATATTTCTTACCGAGTTCTTAGTTTTCCTGCCAGTCACTTATCTCACACTTGGTGAGATTTCGGGTTCTTATGGCGGCGAGTAAGAAGATTACCCAAAAAAGACAGCTATCTTAGTAATGTTTCTTCTCCGTACAAGAAATGGACGGAAATCGCGAAGAGCTTCTTGGATGATGATACACTCTTTTACGTTGTAGAATCACGTGAATCAAATGCGTGTGGATACTAGCCACTTGTCATGATACACAGATTCAAGGATTTGTGTGTATTAAGGCACGACGACGTGTGGCTGCTTCGTTCTGGTGGCTTGGGGATGCTTTACCATAAGTAAATACGGCATCCTTCATACAAGTGGATCGTATAACAAAGCGTGGGACTGCCCCTCGGTGTTTCAAAGTGCCTTTGATGAGCTACGACAAAGGATAGACATCCAAAACAGTCCTTGTTATCTACGTCTACCTACTCTAAGGATGTAACCGGATTCATCTGGAACAACTTTCCTCACGGCAAACGAGTGACGAATTTCGAACCTGAATTTATATTCAGGGTAAATTAAAGCGTCTCGTTACGCACACAGGCGTATCAAAGCTTGTATGTCTACTTCAAGATATCGATTTCGTTTACCGTGTACGAATTGCTTTCCACACAAACTTTGGTGTCAGTACAATACTTTTTGTTAAAATAAGCTTTCGTCAGGAGAAAGTTATCTCGTGTGAATACTAAAGTCTGAACAAACTTATAAGGTCATTTGCAGAACCACGTGAGTCCAATTTTGAAAAAAAATTGAGCTGTAGTTACCATGGCAATCACCAGGAGTAGATGCATTATTTATTGTTAACCACATCAGTCCAAGCCTTTACTGCGCGTGCGCAGTCTTATATATCGTCTGCTTCTCATCTGAACGACATGAGCCCTGGACTCATGTTATTTCGTTGCTTCGCTGTTTTTGGATTAGGTTTTGGCCATAAAAAAACGAACGGAGATTTGAATACATCACCCCAACACGTAACCACATGAGTCATGGAATTTCCCTTCAGTATCTTCTGTGCACTCATATAAACTATACGACTCGAAAAGTGACTATACTTTATAACTCTAGATGAAAAATATGTTGGTGAAATATAAGTGTATACAACGGATAATTACCAGTTATTCTTGGAAAAGATTAAATCAAGCCTGAGGTAAACAAGGTTTAATAGCGTGTATCTTCTCAGCTTTCTCAAAAGTAAGGCGTAGTGACTCATGTGGTTTCGAAGTTTCTTACGGGCTTCGAGCTTGTAACTGATGAGACATTCAAATATGTCTTATACGTAATTTATAGGTATAATTGTGGTCTGTCTTCTTAAACAATATAACGTGCTTAATTTTATCCATTTGTTAGTTATGTATAGTGCACGAAGGGAAAATACTATCTTTGTTTCTCCACCATTTTGTTTTTCATTGCAAAAACACGTTGCATCGAAAGAATTTACTATTGCACCAAGTTTCACTAAGACTAACGTTAGTCCCATCTCATAAGTTTGCACGGCCACCATGTTGGTAAAATAAAATGAATGGGTGTGGTGGTCTCTAGCGGTATGATGTTCATGCCAGATTTAATGAAAATCCGTCATTTGGTTCAGTTATTATTACATACCAGGTGCGGCACGTTGCCAACACGGACTTGTGTTTGTTTATAAAATAAGGCACGGAGTGTAGCTGCTGAGGCCAGAGTCGCTACTGTGCTTCTACTTTGCAACACAAAGGAATTTTTAATTTCGGACTCGTACGTATGTAAATTATCTACCACTACACATAACATTTCGTTCCTAACTACAAACACATTGATCTTTCTGACCGCTCTGCGGTGGACACCATGGACCGAGGCGTAATGCTTTGAGAGCCGCAGAGGGTTACAGTTTGTCTTGCTGGAAACTGAACTGCCTTACTCACAGACCTTGTTTACATCGCTCTTGGCCTAGACCATAAATAATGCAGAGATAAATGCTCGCTTCCCGAACCAAAATGCTAATAACTCTGAATGTTTTTCTTTTATCAAGTGCGTCAAATGAACGTACGATATAGACGTCTTTTATCTGTGGATCTACTCAACGGGGCCCGATAAAGTTTGACATTAAACGTATGCACCAAAAGATATCTGATGAATTTAAGTAGAACACTCTGTACTTAAACAGAACTCAGAGAATCATACGAAACTCGTAAATACAAAATACAGAATTATTTATTGTTAATGCGGGTGGTATATAAATTTAACATCATTCTTTAAACGGGTTGAAACGTTAAATTTGTACAGCAATAAATGGTCTTGAAACTCAAAACCACGAACAAGGCATTTCAAAATATTTATGTTCCATAGCAGTGCACCTCCTACATTACCAACTCCATGGGGCACGGCCCCGCAGAATTTATTTTCTGAGATAATCACAAAATTCTCCTGCCTTTTATGTAACCAGAAGTATTCTTAAAGTTCTCACAAAAGCCCGCGAACGGCCCCTGTCCTGTACCACATGAATCCATTCTACATCCTCCCACCATGTTTCATTAAGATACATTTTAATATTATCTTCCCATCTATGCCTAGGGCTCTTCCCTTTAGGTTTTCGAGATACGTTTTTATACGCTAATATCTGCATACTTGGCGCTCGTAGTAAGATTAAACGGGCCGCTCAAAGTTAGTTAAAACTCTGCCAAAATGGGGGCTCGTCTAAAGCTTATTTTGAAAAGTTCCCGCATCCAAACAGGGATTAGGCAGGCCCTTCGCGTAATACCAAAACGTGGGATCCGAACGTACGGTAGCTGGAAATAATCTCAGTTGTAGCCTAATATACATTTGAATGCTCATGCACGTATAGTCTTATGGAAAAAAAAGGACTGGAGTCTGAAAACTTCAAGCACGCAGTAATTAACTAAAGACCTAGGTACGACTGTATAAAGCGAGTTTTTATGTTGTGTAGTTTTATCGATACTGGCCCTGAGATGGATCGAACTTTCGTCTAAATTTCCTTATACGTGGTGCGATCGGAAAGTTTCAAGACTGCGCGTATAAAAACCCGTACACTTATCTCAGGTATTAAATTCATCCATCACCCTCGAAAGTAGTTCCCCTGGGAGTGAACACAACGATCCCAGCGCCGCTGCCAAGCCTGGAAGCATC
>NW_019060008.1:419068-456936 GCF_000696155.1 Zootermopsis nevadensis | reverse complement strand
TGTGGGAAGTCGAGAGGATTTCTTTGTACACATGTTTCTGGTTCATGTGTTGAGATCACAAACTTGCAGTATATATCATGAAAAAATTTTTTGAGAAAAATGTGTTACGGATACCGACCAAGACTTGTGTACTTACAGACTAGACATACCACATACGGATTATGTTCTAAAAATGTTGGATTTATAAACCTTTAAACTTACGTTATTCGACCAATGATTCCATTTTCTTCGTGGATTTTTTTTTATGTTTTTGTTAAACGACAGTGTCAGAGAAGTTTATGCGTAAGAATTCTGACTTGTCGAGCTACATATGTGAATGTCAGAGCTCAGAAATTACTGACGTCATGCATGTGGTTGCGATAATCTTTCCTGCGTGGCCGATTCTACATATAAGAGAATTTGAAGTTTTTATGGCGTCGTGTGGGCTCCTAGGCAGATGCCAACGTTTCGAGAAAAAAAACACCTCACTACTGAAGAAGGAGACAATATACTTTTCCGAAATGTTTGTATCTACCGACGTGTCTACCGGGCGCCAACACTCAAAAGAACACAATTATTCCTCAGATTTCTATACCAAATGTAGACATTGTTTTATACTATCTATAAGGTTGCGATATTAATTTAACCTTCTTTGCCGACCGGATATGGTCTAGCTGTTAGAACGCTGGCCTTGTAATCCTGGGGTCTCGGGTTCGATTCCCGGCGGTGGCCGAATTTATAACTTGTGTTGGGCAAGGCCGTGGTCTAGGCAACACGGAGTTTTCCTCCGTGGCATCCCAACAATTACTCCATTCACACACAGAAGAAGGCAATGGCAAACCACTTCTGGATCATCTGCCAAGAACGTATATGAACAGGTCCCAGTCCGAGAAAAGGATGGAAGGATCCTATTCATATGGACCTGTCGTCAGACAGAACACTGAATAAAAAAAAAATTAAATTTTACCGATGGTGATTTGAATAGCGTGCGTAAAGATTTCGAATCATTCGTGGTAACTGTTATACCACGAAATTCGACTGTTACAGAATTTGGTAACTTTTCCTAACAGTTATAAGTTTTGGCGTGTTACTTTCGGTAATTCCAACGACCATGTCTTAGCAGTTCAGTGAATCACTCTGCTGTTTAAAAAGAAAACAGATTTTGTAGATTTCGGTCCTCTGGCCTGTAACGCCCGTGTGGACTTTTAAGTATATACTGACGTTTCGATGAAATATACAACTTCCATCTTCATGACACTACATTCCTAAAGTTGGAGGGTAATTTTACTTGTTGGTTGAATGAAGGCTAAGCTTAGTAAAGTAATGAAAAATAATTAGGTTCTTTGAGATAAGGGTGCTTAGGAGAATATATTAAATTATGAGGAATGGAATAACAATGATATAAAAAGTTGCATAATAAAGTGGGTGGATCATGTAGAGCGCAAGGGGAATTAGAAATGCGTACAACGTTTTGGTTGTGAAACTTAAGCGAAGAGACCACTCTCAAGACTTCGACGTTGATGAAATGATAATATTAAAATGCATATTAGGTAAGTCGGTTGGGATATGGGTTCACCGATGTTAAGCTTTTCTGAGCTTTTGGCTTCAATAAAATCAGGAATTTTTATGTCTAAGTAAACATAGGCCTAATATAAGTCTGTCAATAAGGACTCTTAGTTATTTGTATCAAACGCTGTGTTCTTTTTCCCGGTGTCCACAATCGTGTGACATCAAATTCTCTTATTCCAGAATATGGTTCACACCTTATACCATACAATACATATGTTTGTAGAATCCTTTTAGAAGCTTTGAAATTCTTTATAAACCTGAGATTCAGAAGTCGTTGTGAAGAATAGAATTGTCGGATGCTGTTGCTTTCGAAGATGTGCCTGAAGAATGCTAGATATAAGAAGACAGATATGTGCACTGGATTCTTCTGAGCTCGTGTTGGAGTGCTGAGGGTGGAGGGCTGTGATGTCGAGTATGTACAAGGGACGTCGTGTGACAGTCTGGCAGGAAAAGGTCTGGTTTTTCTGTGACGTACAATCCCGTCAGAAATTCTTCTATTATGTTCAGAGGCCGACAGAAATATGAGCTTAACGTCAGCTAATTTACTCACTTCCTACAGGGAGAAGAATCACACGAAATATATAAATATGGAACAACGTACTAGAAAGTAATAGGCCAATTACAATTCGTTCCAAAGGCTTGAACATTAATGTTTACTTTTCATTAAAAGGGTTCGCCATTTGCATTTCATACTGAGAAGGAGCCGTCTCGGGTGATAATTTAGGTTCTCACGGCGGCTGGTAAGAAGACTGGGTGCTTTTTCGTAAAGAGAGTTTACCTTCGACGTTCACCGGTGTTTCTATAAGAAATATTTCGTTACTGTCACTTGAAACCGAAGAGAGAGAGAGAGAAAGAGGAAATTGGTGGGGGAGAAGTGAGAGACACTTCAATTTCAGGGGGGGAGAAAGAGCATCTTATAGCTAGAAGGTCCCCAGGCAATGCCCGCTCGTCCTTCTGTTAAGGATAAAGTAAGAGTGAAGGCGTTAGTGTGATGATTGGCATAAAAGGCGGAATTTTGAACTTTGTATTAGCGAAAGCTGAGGCTATTAATTTGGAAGTTTAATACATAATTTAGAAGTTCCTACTGAGGGGAGGGGGGGGGGGAAATTTTGACGGCGTTAATGGGTGGTAAATTTTGATTAATTTAAATCGGGAGGGCTGCATGAGAAGCTTGCAGTGGCAACTTGGAACTTGGGAACCATCTCAGCGTTTGCTTGAAGACAGAGGAAAACCAAGGAAAACCTGTGTCGAGATGGCCAATTTGAAACCGAAGCTCGACTGAATAACATTTAAGAATTCAGTCCGTACCGCGAAGAAAACACAACACTTCACCATTACAAAGATCAGCTGTTTAACGCTGTTTAAGGAAATAATCACTGTGTACAGTGAGAATTATACGAAATTATGCGTTCTTCATGGAGTGCAAGTAAGATTCTTGTATTAGTTTTAAGACAAGAGCGCTGTACCACCTACGTCAATGTTTACGATCAAGTTTTGTCGCTTTAGAGTTCTAAACCCGCGGGAGACAGTGGACGAGTTGAATCTTGAAAGTGTCAACACGTACTGATGCCTTAAGATTCATTCAGTACTGACCTCCTGTCAACATTACCGGTCTGTTGGTCATAGTTCTAGCCATCGCTGCACACAAAGTTTGCTCTAGTCTGAAACCTGTAACGTGTAAATACGATAGAAATTACGGACTTTGTTTGCGTGTGGAATGATGATTCACGGTGAAATGGAGTAACATCATTCATAAGCCCCTTGGACTATAAATACTACTGCCTGGTACAGAGTAGTCAATTCCATTGTTTCTGGGGTCGTATGTTCGAATCCTGCTGTGCCTTTGTTTGTTCGAGTGCCCGTATTAATTCCTCGTTATTCGAAATATAAACTAACAAAAATGAATGTTAACTCGGAATTAATGTAAATGTCAGTTAGGGTAAACTGACTAATTCCATTTGAATGGATCTGAATCCGAAGATGGCTGTCTTGTGGGTAGTATCGCGGTAGAAGTTTACCAACGTTTCAGAGGTTATTGCTGCCTCCATCGTCACGGTAGCTTTAAATAATCACCGATTACAAAAACCGGTGACCGTGGACGTATCTGAGGTACATTCAACCGTTAAAGCTCACTGGTAACTATATGTACCACATGTTTAATAATAAGTAATTCTGAGTTTTGTTCAGATATTGTATTTGTGGGTTTCGTATGATTTTTCAGAATAAACAGTGATTATTTCCTTAAACAGCGTTAAATAGTTTATCTTTGTATTGGTGAAGTGTGGTGTTTTCTTTGCGGTACGTAGTCAGTCATTTAAGACGATGTAGGCAAATATGGTTTTTCAGTATTTCTGGACACATTACACACGCCTGTTCTTAATTGCATTTTTGGAATTCCGTGACCAAATTCTGAGTCTTTAACGCTTCAGTTGTCGCTCAGAACAGCTTTATTCAGCTCGTTATATTACCCCTGGAGTAATAGAGATGCAACATGCAAGATAATCAAGTACGCTATAGTAAGGGTCATAGAGCTGTATTTATCCCTCGTTAAGATGAGCGATAAACGCCCTTGATGGCTAATTGCTACGTGCCACAGAAAGGAAAAGTTATTGTCTTCTGCTAGAAAGGATTATGGCTACGAGAATAAAGTGACTCGTCTTAGGGTTTAACCCATTTGAATCTGAAGCTCGTTTACATAATATTTTAATTAAGAATTCAGTCCGTACAGGAAAGAATTTTTTTTAGAATGTTTGCTAATTGTTCATTTCGTATTTTTACGCGTTAAGTGAATTCAAGGCATTTTTTTTTCTATAGATCGTAACTCATATGTCATGTATCGAATGCAAAGCTGGGCATTGAGTTTGTCTAATTGAATAACCTACCTTGTTAATCCTTTTTATGGGTACCAATGAAAATGAAAGAAAGATTACCAAAATAATTTCTGTATTATCAACTTCAAGATACCCAGAAGACCTAGAAACTGGTGGAAAAATTGAAGAAGGCGACAGCTTGATGGAAGATATTTATTTTTATGAAACTCTTAAAACATGAAAAACATGTCACGTTAAAAGTTACGAACCCACCGTTGATGTAAGTAAATTAAGATGATCTCTCACGACGATGATAATGAAGATGACTGTTTCTGGGTTGTAGCGCCGTGTAGTCTGGTAGAAATTTACCGACGTTTCAGAGGTGCTTGCAGACTCCGTCATCCACATTTATAATAGCGGACTCGACAAGACATTCTGCACTTTGAAAACATTGTCGTTAAATCATATAATATTAAAAATTAATAGAATTTTTTTTTATTAAAGTCAAGCTCTAGTTAATGCACTTTAGGAGTATGAAAACCATATTCAGACGCTACGTCCAGAATATCACTCATGAAATATTCAGGAGAAGCCTTTGAGTGACTCGTGCATTTGCCTGCAAAGAGTTTGTTATTGTGCTGGATACGCTCATAGTTTGAAGTAGCTTAACTTTAAGCTCCTTACTTTAAGACGCCCGTGTCGAAGTAATAACATCCAACAGCTGTTCTAAGATCGACCTGATAATACTTCATCAGCGACTCTTATATGTCAAAAAGCATTTTCTTGTCCTAAAATTCCTCGAGCGAGAGATGAAGCCTTGTGATATCCATGACCTCTACCATTGGTTTTCTTTAACAAAACACTTCAATTCCATTCTACGTAGCGAAATCTGCTATTGACCGCATCCCTTATAAAATTACGCCGCGTTTGTTGGCAATTAGTTGAGAAAAACATCTTATATATCCCTTTATTGCAAAGGTTTTGTCTAAGTATTTTATTCTTTCAATCGTCAAGGTTTCACACAGCCGTGGTGGAATCAGTAAACTCTTTTAATGTCGATGAAAGTTTTTAAAAGTGATTCTTAAACCCTCTGAAACGGAAACTAATCTAAATGTTATACAAGAATTCAGTCCTCACCGCAAAGAAAACACAACACTTCTCCGGTACAAAGATCAATTTGTTAACGATGTTTCAGGAAAAAAAAAAATAGCTGTTTTCGGTAAAGATCATTTTAGACAAAAATTGAATACTTACTGATTGTTGTGCCAGATGGTTTAATAATGTGTAACAATGAAACCTGTAACACTGGAAAATGCCCTTCCTTGGTCTAAGATGACGGAGTCAAGGTCAGGGAGATGTTAAGAGCGTTCAGCTGAGAAACATGTTTGGAACTTTGGTTTAGTAACCCTGAAAGAAAGAGCCCACTTGGAAGACCTAGACATGGATGAGAGTGTTTGTAGGGCAGGTATACACAGTTCCAAAGATGAGACACTCCTTAATGACGAAACATCGAATTACGATGTGAGGCCATTTAGTGTTCCAGCGCTGCTATAAATAATCCCAACCTCTTCCTTTTGTAACTGTTTAACCCCTTGTAAAGATTCTACAGTGAATTGTGGTAGATCTAATCGACGAAATGCTACCATGACTACGTAAACTGCAAAACTATATTTTCTCGTTTGTTACCACAAACATCGATATATCAGAGTTTGTTCGCTATAAATATAATATTACTGGCGTACAATATGAAACGAAAACATTAGTCCCGTTGTATAGGCTGTCACTGTCGTTTAAATGAACTGCATGATTGTTGACTACGTTCGCTGACATCCGGTAAATTCTTGTCTGCAGAAACTGTAAAATATTGTTGAAATATACGGTGTATTTACAGAACTAAATGGAAGTTTAACAATGGAAAATGTAACTTCATCCGCACAGTAGTTAATAATGATCAAGTGTCCAAAGGTTTTTAACAGATTTCATTGTTGGATACTTGGAAATCGTTATCTTTTGTTCATGCCTTCTGTGATTACAGAACTGAATGTCGGTATCGAACTCACAACCCTCTTTTGTTATACTACATATCACAACAGAAAATATTTTTAAATGGCTTATCATTTTTATTATATTCTTGGGGTGGAGGGGTTAATAATATTGGATTTACACACTACCTGACGTCTACACCTCGATTCTGTGCTCCATAAAATGCATTGGAATTAATGGTAATAAAATTCAATGTCTTTGCTTCTGACAGCCGTCCTTGTCCCATTTCTGCCTTCGGCGTAGTAAAATACAGATCTAAATCATCGTTTTGTGTTTTTCCATAACAACTGAGGATTTGAGCTGCTTGTGAGTCATACAGCAGCTAGTAAGTATAATTTGCCACGTGTTTTCCGGAAATTGTCGAAATAAAACCGATCTTTCACGATCGATTTTGACTAGTGACAGAAGACAGTCGAGTTAATAAGTTCTAGAATGGTGGATCATGCTTTTCGCTCCCAGTGCGTGTTTTTGTAAATATATTCAAGTGAGATTGTTACAGTGTGTTGGCGTATATTTGTTGTGGTTTATAATACTCGGTAAGGTTTTAAAACTCGTTTGAATGCAGTCTGAAGACATTATAAAATAAACTTCGCCCGCTTGAATGCGTTATGAGCGGATTGCTACGTGTTCTTCAGACATTGGACTCGGCGGCATGTCTACGTGCAGGTGAGTGACATTGAAATGGAGGTCGCCTGGGTTAGGATAAAGGGGGAAGGAGATAGTTATTAAAAAATTCCAAAATAATTATTGTGTCGCGTTGTAGTGTGTCATAATATTATGGTTGTAACGTTATACAACTCCATGGCACACGGTCTATCTTAAAAATGTATAGTTACTTGGGATATTACGTGTAGTACAGAATTAATTGATTGATTAATTAATTAATTAATTAAAGATAATCCTTATTATAAAGCTTAATTTTTCGAAATTTCCCCACCGCTGTTTAGACCAGAAGGGCCAATAAACCTCGTACTGAGCATATGAACCCCTATAAAGTAGCCGGGACCAAACTGTGCGTTTCGCCTTCTTCAATAGCTTATATATATATATATGGCATATACCACGTAAACGAAGTACATTATGGTAATTAAAAATTAAACAGCGAGATACTAAGCACTGCCTTTGGGAAATAATGTTTTGAGGGTGAAAACTTATAATCTGCTACCCCTCCCGCCACTGTGATCCTCATGCCTTTTACTTCTGACGGATGTGAAACGCACAGATTTGACCTGACTAATTTACGTCTGTGATGTTACGAGGCCATTTCTGCGTGGGCTACAGGAAGTTTAAAAAGTTGTGTAGTGTTATGCTCTGTTATAGTGACTGTGCCCAGTGTTTTGTAAACCAAATCCCCGGATATTCCGCCAATTAATACATGAAACTGAACACGTGTATGCAGTGTTGCATTGTAAATTGCATTTAATGTACGGTGCGTTTGGGTTTATTCGTCAGGACGCACATTTCTTGAACTGATGGCTGAATCATTACCAAATTTGTTTTTGTTACAAGCATTGTGCACCAGTCCAAACTGTCTGGTTAAGTAAGAACGTACTTAGTGACACGGTTTTAAGTAAAATAGGTTACTGGGAAATATTTCTGGCAAGGAAAACCATCGTCTTTAATCGCGAATGAAGTTCTGACGTTCTCAGAGTCAAATTTCATGACCAGTGCTGCCACCACCGTGAGAACATGAAACCAATTCCGCTTTATTCCACGTTCCATCTGACTGCTTCCTAATCGCCGCATTTTATACGACTTGTTGACTTGTGCGTTTCCTGTCGACTGTGCTCACGCGGATGTACCGAAGTTAATGGGACACAGACAGTAAACACTCCTTTCCAACATCTTTTATAATGTGTAAGAAATATAAATATGGTGAACCACTTCCCGTGCCATTATTATTCAGTAGCAGCTTTGTCCATGCCACTCGTAGATCTGCAAACACGGGGTGATCGACATGTAGCGAAACCTGCTATTGGTTGGGACTATTGTCGACCTCATTTGAACTTTTCAGCTCCTTTGAAGCCGAATGAGAGAAAAAGATAAGGATAGCGGAAGAGTAGTATTTAAAAGTAGGAGTGAAGATGTCAGGGCTATAATTAGTGACAGTTCGATCATTTAATATTTAAGAATTCGGTCCGTACCGCGAAGAAAACATCGCACTTCACCATTACCAAGATCGACTGGCTAACGCTGATTAAGGAAATAATCGCTGTTTATAATTAGAATTATATGAAACCCATACATACTCTGAGTAGGCATCTAAACAATATTTAAAGATTCAGTCCGTACCGCGAAGTAAACACAACACTTCACCATTAAGAAGATCAACTGGTTAACGCTGATTAAGGAAATAATCTCTGTTTACACTGAGAATCATACGAAATACGATGATACAAAATTAAAGTTATTTATTCTTGAAGCAGGGTTTCATTTAATGGCGTTGTAAATATCGCAGACGCTGTGTTGCGCCAGATGATTTGATGATTCAATGAATAACCGGCATTTGCTTGGAGGTACTGAGGAAAACAACGAAGAACCTCAGTCAGAATCTCCAGTCTTCGGACCGAGATTTCGAACCCGGGATCTTAAAACACGAAGCAGGAGAACTGCTTAATTGACCGCGATTAATGACGTAGTCGAAGCGCACAGTTTGATCCCGGCTACTGTACAGGTTCACGCGTCTTTGCAACCCATAAAACCGACATCGACTGGAGTCCTCGAGCATCCGCACGCTAAAGAAATGTGCCATCATGTTCCTCGCGTCATAATGTTGTCTTCAGTTCCGTTGACAGACCGACTGTGACGTATAAACGTTCCTGGCAGCAGTTTCTGACACCTGTCTCGGTCTTGATTACGTATGCATAGGATTCTGTGGAACTATTGTTTGATATGACGTCACTGCGCACTGTTTAATGCTGTTATTGGAACAGCCGAAGCGCCTTCTTCATAATTGTCATTCAGAATGTTCGATAATCTTTTATTTACAGCACAATTATGTATGATACAGTATAATTTGAAGTGTATTGTTTGTAGATTGGATTGGTTCACGCACTCTGCGTTGCAAACATGTTTCATTTAGAAACGGAGAGTGTGAAAATCTGTCTTACAATTAATTCAAATTTAAATAAATTAGGAGGCTGAATATCAGCGGTAAGTCATAAAATATTACAAATCTACCCTGAAGAATGATGAAGGAATCTAAATTAGTACTTACGAAATGCATTTTTATTGAAACGTCTGACAGGGTAGCACATAAAATTTAATATTATTATTTATATTTGTTTAATTACGAAATATGAGAAGCATCAACACGTAAACATGTGTTTCGCTCCGTTGTGTAGAATTTCGTGCACTTGATGACTGAATAGTGCAATGTTTTCATAAAACAACGTACAAAGATTAAAATTAAGTAATACTAACTAATAACTAGATGGCTTACGGAACCCGAAGGTTCATCACCGAATTAACCAAAGCCCTCCACCGGACCCTGTCCTGGGCCAACAAAATCCAGTCTCCTTCAACTCCTATCTCCCATAGATCCCGCCTGAGATTATACTCCCATCTACGTCTAGGTCTTCCCAGCGGTCTCCTTCCCTCCGGCTTCCCAACCAACACCATGCGCGCTACATGCCCAGCCCATCTCATTCTTCTGGACTTAATCACCCTGACAAATATTGGGGGAGGAGTACAGATTTTTAAGTAATATTATGTAAAGAAACTAATATCACTACTTATTATTGCTTAATTAAATAACAAAGTATAGGTTACGTATGATATTACATCAAAGTACAATAAAATGGAAAATTCCCGTTAAGAATGACGGGAAATATCTAACATTAGCCCAACCCTGTGTGAGTTTCCGTCAAAGGAGAAATCATTTTAAGACGATATTTTCATTAACTTGTATTTCTCTAATAAAAAAGTTTTTTTTGAATTTGCTTTTATTTCATAAGTCTTTTATTCAGATCTGCTAAAAATATTGTCTTTGAGCGATAAATCTCGTTTTAAACATTAAATATATTTGGTGTTTGATGGATGACGTTGCAGTAGAAACCCTGGGTGTTAAATTTTCCCTGTAGTCCGATGTTACATGTTTCGTATATCAGTTACAAAATTACATGTAATAGTCGGGGCCGAATACTGGGTACTGATCGGAGTATTTACGCTGTCCTGTTCTGTGAATCCAATGCAGGGTGATCTAGGATGCTCCCATGCAGCCAGCAGATAACAAACAGTCCGTGTTGCGTGCATTGATCCGGGCTTGTCCTGTTTGTAGATTTATAAGTCTCTGCTGTTGTCATGAGTCGGTAGGGCGAATATTTGCTCTCGCCCTGCAATTGTATGTGATTAGCGCCATCTGTGATGTCAGTTCGTAGAACCTAATTTGTGTGATCACCTTGCATATTCTAGCATCCATACGCTCATTCATCTCATTTATCCAGGTACAGTTAGCAGTTCACTTTTGGCATTATATCACTGACTATTCCACTTGAATCCGTCTGTCTTCTGCGTTATAAACGTATCATTTATGTAGGATTTGAGGTTTTCTCAGCGGTGAGTATGAAGATTTCTGTCTTCTGGGTTGTTGCGCTGTATAGTCTGGTCGATGTTTACCAACGTTTCAGAGGTCATACTGCCTCCTTCATCAGGGCGATGAACATTTCTGTCTTCTGGGTTGTTGCGCTGTATAGTCTGGTCGATGTTTACCAACGTTTCAGAGGTCATACTGCCTCCGTCATCAGAGTATGAAGATTTCTGTCTTCTGGGTTGTTGCGCCGTGTAGTCTCGTCGATGTTAACCAATGTTTCAGAGGTCATACTGCCTCCGTCATCAGGGTGATTTATCGCTCTGATGACCAGACTACACAGCGCAAAAACCCAGAAGACAGAAATCTTCATACTCATCACCCTGATGATGGAGGCAGTATGACCTCTGAAACGTTGGTTAACATCTACCAGACTACACAGCGGAACAACCCAGAAGACGGAACTCTTCGTATCATATTTAGTCGTCATAACGTTAATATTACGCTGATATGCTCTGGCATGGTCTAAATAATGGTTCTGGAACTAGGCGTCTAACTCTTACCCTTTAAACTAATGCCGAGGTGCATGAAACATCTTATAAAATCCTCCCGCGGCAATTAACCCTAACCCTGATGACGTAGGCAGGGTTAGGTTCCCAAAACGCTGGTTATCGACTCAATGTTGACGAGGTTAAACCCCCAACAGAATTTTATAACGTTATGTGGAGCTTCGATAAAGTTCTAACCCTGTTTCTGGAGTCTTCTCAGTTTAGAATATCGGCCAGGGTACCAGGTGTTATAACTTTACGTTTTTCTAAGTTTTTCGTGGAAAATTACGGAATATAAGGGCAGAGACAGCTGTTACAGTAAGCGGAAAACTTCGCAGTGTAGGGTTGGAACACGTAACCTATCGGATACTCTTACTGGCAGCAATGGGGGACATGATTTACAGGCTTACCAAAATCAAATTAATCATTCGGTTACATTTTCATGTACTCAGTGATTGACTCGGAAAGCGTAATAATTGATTACTGGTCGAACTGCCTGTTAATTCGCCGATTGATTGATAATCGAACTCGACTGATCTGCACAACTTTATCGTGTCTATAAAGACGTCAAAGCCGTGATGCGCCAATATGCATTATGCAAACGTACGTTTTTTTTGTACGCTTACGATGATGTTGGTCGGAATTTTGAACTGTAGGTTTTCATACCCTGGACGCTCAGGTGAATGTGGAACACTCGAAGTGGCATTTTAAAACATTTTATCGTATATGTAGTGCTATAAACCTTGATGTTAATCTGAAATAAACTATTTTGTCTCCTCTAAATTTGTGTGTATCTTCATGTTTCGTGACTGTACTTTTTTTTGGGGGGGGGGGCTGTCACGATAAATACGCTGTACATTACTGGGTCTAGATGTCCTCGTGTCATGAGGAACACTTTGTGTTCCGTCTGTCTGTCTGTCGCCAGAGCTGTGGTAATTACTCACGGTCTGCTGTTGTTGTACCTGCCGAGCGATGGACGGACATATTGATGGATGGATTGACGTCGTTTTCGAACGAAACACACTTATTCGTGTTAATGTCATCGCTCAAGTTATGTGGGTGGTCGTCTGTAAGAGTGGAGTTCCTTAATTTCGGAGTCAAAATAAAAAGAAACAAGGATTACAGCCTGAGACGAAAAAATTCTTCTAAGCCTCCAACAGCTTTGCCTTTGGAGCGAGGCCAGGTCATCTCTATAATTTATTTTTATAGATTTTGGTCTTGGTTGAAACAGACTGGGTCAGAAAGGCCGTCAAATTGTATAGCTTTGTTTCAAGTATCTTCAGCAAATGTCATCATTAAGCCTTTAAACATCACTGGTTACTATATATACCACCTTTTTTAACGTCTAGTAACAATTTTTCCCGCAGAGTGTGTTTATGCGTTTCGTATGATTCTCAGAATAATAAGTGATTTATATTTATTTAGTGTTCTGTCTGACGACAGGTCCATATGAACAGGATCCTTCCATCCTTTTCTCGGACTGGGACCTGTTCATATACGTTCTTGGCAGATGATCCAGAAGTGGTTTGCCATTGCCTTCTTCTGTGTGTGAATGGAGTAATTGTTGGGATGCCACGGAGGAAAACTCCGTGTTGCCTAGACCACGGCCTTGCCCAACCCAAGTTATAAATTCGGGCACCGCCGGGAATCGAACCCGAGCCCCCAGGATTACAAGGCCAGCGTTCTAACCGTTAGACCATCGGAGAAGAGCTGTTTTGACTTTCAAGTACGGACTCAGTTTTTGTCGTAATAGTTTACTTAAATGGGTGAAACAGCATCAATGGATCACGTAGCACGCATGACAGCGTGAGAAATGCGTACGTAGTTTGTAGAATTTGGGGCTTTTAGAGAGACATGATTAGGTTAGGTTATGATCCTCTTAGATGCTGAGCCGTGTAACTCTCAGCGGTATTCCAAGCCCTGAAGATGGAAGAAGTTTGTTCCTTCGAAACATTGGTATGGAGGTAAAAAGACTACATTGTGCAACGACCCAGAGGAAAAATATCGTGCATACAGAATTGTCTGAAGGGATGAAAGGAAGACATCCCTTTGGACTGATCGGGATAATATTAAAAAGTATATTCGATGTGTACGGTGTGGATTAAAGTAGCTCACAGTATTGAAGGCGTTACACAAAAATAAGGAAAATCTTGACCAAGTGGCTGACTTTTAGGGATTAAAAGATGCTCTGTGTTTCGGCGTTGTTCATGCTTTAGCATGAGCGAAGAAATTCTCATGGGCCTGTCCGTGTGCAAGAATGACCCAACGCGCAGCATTGAGATCGGATCAGATTAGTGCGACAAGGATCTACGTCATATGGCATTTAGAACACATTTGGAATATCGGTGTACTACAAACAATGTCCCTTCCCAATCTCGATGGATTATGATTCAAACATGTTGGTTAAGAAGTTTATAAAACTTGGGCCTTCAGGAATAAGCAGCGTCTAATGTTGAAGGTTTTCTGTATCGGCAAACATTACAGTTGCCTTCTTCAGGATGAAGTTTTTTTGTTGGGGGGCGCGCGATCCTTTATATAGATCTGACGGTGTTCAGTGACATGTGGATGACGTAATTGGACAGATAGATGAGTGGGGTTTGTCCAATGGTGTAGCAACTACCACAGCATATAGCTACCCAGTAAATTCTGAAATATATTTTTGGTGACAGGAAGGAGATTCTCATTTCGTTTCTTACTTTGAATTTATTGATTATTTTATGTTTTGTGGAATTGGACAGTCTACTTACAACTCGCCGCACACAAGCTGTATAAAATATTATGTTACTTTTTATTGCTAGATTCATAACTCTAGCTGATTTTTCCTTAGATTTATTATCGATGTGTTAATCGGGTATAGAATTTTCAATGTCCCACCGAGATTTGAACACGGAATCTTCCGAATACGAAGCTAATCACAGTACTCGCATTATTCCTTGTAAATGTTTATTTTAATTCAATCTTTTCTCTTTAGCTTACGTCTTCTCTGTTACAAGGGAAGATAATCTTATGTTCTTACATGTGTGCCCTCTGGCTCATTTCTAGTTACAGCAAAGCATTTAACGAAAGAACATCTGTATTGACGTGGTTGGTCTAGATTGTTTTTTTCGTCTGTAGAAGTAGATAAATATTGAAGAATTTTGATACGGAAATGTCAGTGTAAGAGACCACACGGGCGGGACCGAAGGGTAGATAGCTTGGTCGGATTATACCCTAAGGAAAAAAGTGTTCTTAGGGGGATTTGGTGTAAGGATGCTTACTGGATTTGTTCGGGATAGAATCGAATGCGCTTGGAGGCTTTCCATTGTCTTAATCATTTGAAGCCGAGTGACTTAGTTAAAGAGAAGAGAATGTTTGAGACAAGTGTGGGAGACTTCTTGTAAAAGGGGTGTCAGATTAAGTTATGGATGTGAATGTGAGTGTTTCTGCATTCGTTTAAAAAAGCTGTCCCACTATACGCCATGTAGGCGCTTGGGGGATGGGGTAGAAGGTACTTAGTGTGGAATTTTCATGTTAATTCTCAGGGGGTTGCATGAGAAGCAGGACCTTCTAGATGCGTCCTGAGGTTCGGCTAAGTGATCATTAGAAAGTCCGCCCTTACCTCAAAGAAAACAACACTTCAACATTACAAAAATAAGTTGGTGAGTGCTGTTTAAGGAACTAGTCGTCGTTTGTAGTGAAAAATCATACGAAACTCATAAATTCTGTACGTGAGAAAGATACTGAGTGGTGGTACGTGCAGTTACCAGGGCGCGTTAAATGGTTAAGGCGGGGAAAGGCTTAGGATATCGTCTTGACCGGCTGTGTGACTCGAATGTTGTCAAGGAGATGCCTGCACCATCAAGTTGGGACCATTTTGTTATTTTGCGGTGAATGCTGTTGTGTGTTCACGTCAACATTTTCGTAAGCTTGGATGACCCCAACTTTTTCGTCTTCCGTCTTGTGTCGCGTGACAATACCTCCGGACGTTCCCTTTCTTTTACATAACCGATTCACCTGAACCCTGTTGTTATTTTAAGGGTTTTCGCCCTTTTAAAACCCTACTGATAACCATAAGTACCACCTGCTTTAACAATCAGTAACTGTCAATTTTGTATTTGTGTGTTTCGTTTGATTCTCAGTGCAAACAGCGATTATTTCCTTAAACAGCGTTAACCAGTCGATCTTTGTAATGGTGAAGTGTAGTGTTTTCTTCGCGGTACGGACTGAATTCTTAAATATTTTTTTAGACGAGCTTTGGGTTTTAAAGGGTGAACCAGTTGTTCTTTGTAATGGTGAAGTGTAGTGTTTTCTTAGCGGTACGGACTGAATTCTTAAATATTTTTCGTCAAGCCGTTTCAGGGTAAAGAGATATACGTCCTGAAACTTGAGAAATCGTAAAACAATGTTCGGAAATTTGCGGCAGTTTATATTTATTGATTTTAAAAAAAATATATTAAGTAACATACACATGAAATTTGGCTGAAGTGACAATTTTGCTAAATTACAGATTATATTTAAATATAAGCTGTAAAGTATCAACGATTTTCCCCTTTTGTAATATTTGAACTACCCCTTTCCCGGCGGATCTATTCTGCTACGCCTTTCTGTATAGGCAACACTTTCATTTTGCATGAAATCTGCAGAAGGGAAGAAATTAATTGTGAAGTGGTGGAAGACTGCAGATTTAGTGTCCTGTCACGAATAAGAAATTGTTTATAGGTAATTTTTGAAGAGATTGTAAAAAAATATTTCCTGAGATTGTCTGAGAACCGCACGTTGAATGATAGTGGATTAATGTCTTAAGTTTATTTCCGCTGTGATACATTACTGTTTTATTTTCTTAAAGCGAGACCCAAAATTCCATGTCAGTACGACATAGTCTGAAACGTTGTTTTGATTTTAACTCTTATCGGAACAAGTGCAACTTCCAAAATATTTTAGCAGAGTCTGAGAATTAAGAAAAAAAAAGTGAACGTGATGCGGGAACTGTGTATTCAGTTTCAAACTCTCTTTGTTCGGTTCTGTTTAAGCACAAAAAAAAAGTGAACGTGATGCGGGAACCGTGTATGCAGTTTCAAACTCTCTTTGTTCGCTTCTGTTTAAGCAATCGTACACTTGTTGCTCCTAACACGACATTCTAACGTAAATTCCTCTAACTTCTGTGTTCGGTTCTGATGTTTCGTGTTGTGTCCATTTCAAAAGTTGGACGCATGCTTGATTTTCCGTACAGGCGTGTTTCCAAGCAGTATCCGTGCGTAAAACTATTTGGAGTTTAGCCAAAACAAACATCTATAAACGTAGACCGGCAGTTCTTTTCTGACACAAAAGTATGGAGACAAAGCGAACTGAAATATGGACTAAGGTTTTTTTGTGGGACTGTGAAGAATTTTTCTACTAAGCCCATTTTAATAATTAATTTGGTTATGGTTGCAACAGTATTAGGACAAACTTGATTATCAAATAACTCATATAGATAGAAATTCTTACAGTCCACTAATACCGATACTAACGATAAATACTAATTGGTCCACTAATATTAATAATTATCCTAAGCCTAATAAAAAAACATACAGAGCTTCAGATAAACTTTAGTTGGTGTATGTGCGTGACGTGCCTGTGCAAGGGACCAAGGCCCCTGAATGAGGCAGAGGGCCGAATGATTCTCTTTTTTTAATATTGATATTTTGTCTTCCTGCTTAAAATGCATACATAAATCCACTGACCGTGCTCCAGTTCGCCCATTCATAAATTCACAGAACCTTTGACGCATTCAGTCATTAACTTATCAATCCGTACGTCCTGTGATCCGTCCATCCATTCGTACATGCATTAATTCTTCCTTCTTTATTTCCATCAGTTCATCCATTAAGCGGTCCAACTGTCTGTTGGTCCATCTACGTATCCATCTCCCTGTCCTTCCAGAAATATGATCTATTTATGCTTCCATATATCTAATCTGTTTATCATTCCATCCATCTGATCTACCTGTCCTTCCACCTAATTTATTTGTCCTTCCTTCCATCTAATCTATTTATCCTTCCATCCATTTAATATATTTATCCCTCCATCCTTGTATTAACTGAAATTTTAAATTATAATGTTTACAGATACGCCAAACACAAACATAGTTTATAATCATAATTAACATTTTGACACCAGCAACCATTTTATTTTCTCGGTAAAGACACCAAAGTTTAAAGCGTGCATCGAAACACATCTTGGGAATATCTGGATTAAATCAAAACTGATCTGGAAGTTTAGAATATAGTAGCAACTTTTAATAACAAACGGAAAGGACTCTTCTTAATTAGGTTTAACGTGCGACCTCGGGGGAAATCATCTCTAAATTACGGCTTCGCAATTAGAACACTGTACTGTTCATACAGAAGTTTTGTAGACCTTGTGACACCTTTCCTTTGTCTGGCTTTAAAATTTCATTCAAGCATAAGAAATAACGACAAGGTTTCCCCCCCTCCACGGTTACATTACTCTGCATTCTGTCAGCTCACAGCGGCACAGTGATTCTGTACACACACAGACTGTAAAGTGTTCTCGTTTTGAGGTTTTCAACATTATATCAACAGGTATGCACTTTGCATACCTGTTTTGTGTGTAAATGTGAATAGACATTTGACATTCGTATGACTTAAAATATACAGTTAATTAATATGTAAAACTTTTTGGTACGTTTTTTTTTCTATATCAGGACCGTCTAACACTGTGCTGATTTAACAAGTGTGCCGTAAAACATGGTGTCACTGTCAAAACTTTTAATTCCGTCAAAAATTTGTAACTACCTGTTACTTGTTACGGACAAATCCTCTCTTTGTCCCGAAATGATGTTACCAGTTGGTGTGTCGTCCTACTCGGCACTCAGTTGCCAGACATGCGCATTGTTAAATGTTTTTTGAGCAGCAACAAGTGACTTGGGTGCGAAATAATGTTTTTATTTCGTAATACGAGCTCTGCTCGTGAATGTATCACTTTTGTATCTGCGCAACTGGTATGCGCAGCGACCTAGCGACGAGTGTTACCTTGACCCAAGTGTCGTGGAGGAGGTTAAAATATTCTATTACCCAAAGTTGGCATGCTTCTGACTTCATTTTTTTAAGTTTCATTATGAATGGGACATTCTGTATTTATGGAATGGCTAAAAATCGTATTAAAAGAAGTTTGAGAGGGTTGGAGCCCTTTCAGTACTACAAATGTGTTCCACTCTGTTACAGACATCTTCGGAAAGCGTTATGGAGTAAGTTTAATGCGGTAAATTAATTTACTTCGTAATTCTATGGATTCGCATCATCAGTCCACAAATCCTCCCTCAGTGGCTAGCTTTCTGCTCACAAATTAATTTCCGGAGATCTGTAGAGCTGTAGTTCCATGCACGTTCTGTATACGCAGCGACTATTGTGAGGGTCTGCTGTGCATTTCGAACGATTTATTATTCGGTGTGAATTATCTAACAATTACTACGAATTAACATTAGAAAATTCTCTCTGCCTGTAACGAAGACAAGAACATCTTAGAAGAATTTTTGGAGCAACGACTCATTTTTCAAGGGGCCAAAAATTGGCACCAAAATTATTTATAATTGCTTTTCAGGTAACGAACACAACGATTAGGGTAACACCTGTCTGGGACGGGCCTAATCAACAACTCTCGTCCGCCCTTGCTATAAATGTTTCAGCACACTTGCAAGTTTTCTTCTGGAAGATGGCACTTATTAAATCTCTCAAGCTTTGTGCTTGTTTTCTTTCTAGCGGTCAGAACGCTGGCCTTGTAATCCTGGGGTCTGGGGTTCGATTCCCGGCGGTGCCCGAATTTATAACTTGTGTTGGGCAAGGCCGTGGTCTAGGCAACACGGAGTTTTCCTCCGGGGGCTTCCCCGGTTTCTCCGTGGCATCCCATTCACACACAGAAGAAGGCAATGGCAAACCACTTCTGGATCATCTGCCAAGAACGTATATGAACAGGTCCCAGTCCGAGAAAAGGATGGAAGGATCCTGTTCATATGGACCTGGCGTCAGACAGAACACTAAATAAATAATAATAATTATTCTTCCCACCCACTTTCTCTACCATCTACGAAAGCATTCATCCTTCAAAATCAGCGTATGTTCGTGTTTGAAATTTTAAAAGAAAACCTATGAAACTAAGAAAAAATTCGTGTACAATTCCCCCCCCCCTTTTTTTCCCCTTTTGGTATAGCCCATAAAATCAGACTCGTATAGTAGGGCAGCCAGGAGTCAACTTTGACCTCGTTCAGACTCGGGTCACGTGTATAAGATGAGGCTTCTTATACTTCCGGCCCGGCGAGGTCTAACCCCGTCAAATTCGCTGCCTTCCTACAGGCAACATTAATCAATCAACAACGTTGTTTGCAGTTCCAACTTGGCGACCGCTGCGACCGTGCGCTCCTGGGAGCCGTTGCGACCAGATTGGTATTGCATTATTTAAACACAATCACTGCATCCCCTGCCCTCTAACCCTTCCTTCCGCATTCAATTCCATACAACATTCTAGCTCCCTGAAAATAAATTACATAACGCGTCGAGCTACCGCTGTATACTGCCCTATTTATTTCTCATGAACAAACCATTCGGAGGACTTTCGGTGGATTTATGGTGTGAATACACAGGGCGTCTCATCATTCTGTGTTGTCAAATACTCGCTGCTAATTTAAACAAAGCTTTAATTACAAATCGCGTTGACCTATGTGAAATAACACGCCAGTGACTTTATTATTGTTATAATACGTCTCTTGTATGCCTTAAATTTGGTTCGAGGGGTCCGATATTTTCATTAACCCTTTTCATGATACAAAATATTCTGGTTTTTTATTTACTTGTGGTTTATTTAACGACACTGTTATATGCTCATATTGTTATTTATTTAGTGTTCTGTCTGACGACAGGTCCATATGAACAGGATCCTTCCATCCTTTTCTCGGACTGGGACCTGTTCATATACGTTCTTGGCAGATGATCCAGAAGTGGTTTGCCATTGCCTTCTTCTGTGTGTGAGTGGAGTAATTGTTGGGATGCCACGGAGAAACCGGGGAAGCCCCCGGAGGAAAACTCCGTGATGTCTAGACCACGGCCTCGCCCAACACAAGTTATAAATTTGAGCACTACCGGGAATTGAACCCGAGACCCCAGGATTACAAGGCTAGTGTTCTGACCGCTAGACCACCGTAGCGAACGCCCATATTGTATGCGATGATAATGCATGGTCCATAAATTTGTCTGGAGGGACTGAGGTAAACCATGGGAGCCTTAATTAAGATAGCTAGTCTCCATGTCGGAATATGAACCTGGACCTCCCGAATACAAAGCAAAAGTGATAATTTAAATTTTCGTTGTTAATAAAATAAGTATATTGTGTGTGACTGCATTTTTTGTTCTTTTATGAATAAAAACGTCACAGTAGGATGCGAGAAATGTACATTTAAATAGACAGAAGTAAGTCGTTATGTCTCTGTCCCGTTCTGTCACTGAATCCACTGTAGAAGTTTCTCCAAAGTTTAGCCTGAGGTTCAGAAACATTTAGCTGCTTGCAGATTTGAGACATGTTTACCTCGTATCTCACTTGTGTTCCCCAAGCGACAGGAGATACTGCACCCCAGTTTCAACTTCTGTTGACTGCATGAAACAGACATCTTTCAAGTCTCCGGACCGCGAATGAGGGGTGCAAAGGGCTTTGTTTGTGGGAATAATGTTTGCAGCATAAATCTGAAATCAAGGAGAATCTACAGGATATGAAATATACACCAACGCACGCTATAAGATTACAATCTACGAGTATCTGCTGGTTGTGTTCGTACTCAGAGTACCAGAAGTAAAGTATTGCAGTTTGGACTTTAGTAAATGGTTGTTCGTTTTACCAGAGGCAAGATATGAACACTCTTTGATATCTCAGGTTCTCACAGCCACGAAGGAATGGACTATGGTCTTCAGAGTTGTAACGACTCGTGAACTTGTAGGAAGGTACCAGAATAGATGTCGTAAATATATGGAAATATACGTAGAGAATATTTGGTTAGATACGTGATTAAATATTGTGTAAGTATGCAGATTGGTAATTTCTATGATTAATTTTGAAATATACCTGTTTCTTCCTTAATAGCTAATGTGTATCTTTCACGTCGTAGAAATGCCCAAAATGGATGTAGTTGCAGGTAGTTTATTGTTAGACATCCACTTAGTGGCTTAGGATGGATCATTAATTTAAAACAAAGATAATTTTATTAAGGTTGTCGGACCGTTAATCATTTTCACACTTCTAGATTAAGTGCTAACGACATTGTTTTTTTTTAAAAAAAAACCTTGATAATCAATGCAATTTTCAGTGATTGACGTGTGATCATTAACTTGAGTTTTCAATTGAATTGGAAATTGGAGTCAAATTGGTGCAAATAACGTTTGAAAGGGCCATCAATCCGTCATAAAAAAATTGATTTCATGTCATCTTCGTAGACAGAGCTTGTCACTTAATCAATCCGTTCATTTTGGGTTTTTAAGAGACGTCTACACAATCAGTCGTCCTCGAAAAAATTGGATTTAATCTTTCGGGTTCTATCAGTGGGCTGCAGACATAACGACCAATCGCTGTGTGTTCTTTGCGTGACGTGAACTGAAATCAGAAACTCACGCGTGTCTGCATGCAAGTATGTTTTATGTCGGAACGTATGTAAATTATTAGAAAATATGTTATCGATGTCCACGTTACAAGTTGCACTTTTAAATTGTATTATATAATTGTATTTATGAATATTATTATGTTTATTACACTGTGCAGTCTATGTATTTATTTGATCAAAAGTTCTGATTTTGTGTCAGTGTATGTTATATAAACTTGTTGAGCTGTGCGATCGAGTGTGTTGTACCGAGACCAAAATTGTTCTTAGACGAAGCTTATATAACCGAAGTTACTCGCGTTTATTGTTATTAGAATGGCCGACTTTTCTGCAAGTTTGAATTCACTCGTATCTTCAGGAAATTAGGTCAAACTAAAGTTATAATAACGTATAATATAACTTAATTTGCTGTAATTATGGAACAGTTAACTCTACAAACATTAAGAACTGTTATCTTTTCCGTTGACGGGTGTTTTCTCCGCGTCTGAGCGTAGTGCCGTGGGACACAATAGTTTTCTGGTAGTTGTAAGCAGTGTTTTATACACCCCTGGAAGTTACTGAGGTTTGTTCAAGGAAGGTGTGCAGACATTGAAAGCAATACGGGGTAGTTTGTCTATAACTGTCGCTGATTTAATATGTTTGGTAAATTAAATTGATAAATTTACTGTTTCCATTTTACGGACGAGTTAACTTGGTTTAGAACGTACGTGTTTAATGTGCAAGATTAGTGAGAGAGTCCCTCTAGCAGTCTTTCAACACCTGAGCTCTTTGTGGTCTTTTAACGATAAACTATTTTCATTGCCATGGAAATATTCGAACACTTACCTTAAAGCCGGTGACGATGGTATCCTTAACAAATCCCATCGTTGAAATAGTCGGTTCTGGACTGTTGTTAAGTTAAATTTCAGTGTTACATTTGTTTAACTCTGAACGTGTGATGTGCGATACGTTTTAAACGTATCTTTTAATATTAATAGCTGATAATAAATAAATATATAAGAATTAATTATCGATAATACTTAACAAATAATAACTTAATTAGCTTTCTAGGCTTTAGATTTTTTGTGGTGATTATTTCAGCTGCAAAAGATTCACAGTCGTTCGTTTGCTTGGAGTGACTGAGGATAACTTGGATAAATATAAGTCTTGATTGCCGGTTTTTGAATGGAATTCACGCCCGGATTTCCGATTACATAAGAGCATTAATAACGGATGAATTGCCTCGTTCGATTATAAATAATGTAGTTGTAATTATTAGCAGCATCCTTGGATGTGTTTAGCGGATGACGTCAGCTAGGAATTAAGAAAACCGCTGGTTTATACAGTGTCCCTGTCCTTAATTTTTATTTCTTTCGTGAAAGGAGACGTCTTATTTACCACAGCTGAGCATTTCTTTTCTTACTGTTACACTAATCTTCTTCTCTTCTATTTCCTCTTGGCTTTCTCTCTTCATTGATTTTTCTTTTTTCAGTTTCCAGAGTGTTAAACCACTCCGTATTTTTCATAATGTTACAGCGGTCTTAAACGTAACATCCCAGGCAACCATTTATTTTTAAATCCCAGTTTATTGATTTTAATTTCAATATGACGCGTTTCTTATTTGAGAGTGTTCATGCTTTAAAACTTCAGGTTTTTTTATGTGAACTTAAGGATGAAATGACGGCGAGACATGAATTAGACTTTGACGGTGAAGTAAGTCTGTTTAGTACCGAGACTAAAGCGTCTCTCATTTACATAAACACACGCATTTTAATTTCAAAACCTAACCTGCGCTCTAGAATTTGGTGAGATGTGTACATGTCTCCCTTAGTTTGTTGAAACAGCGCTGTCGAACGTGTCATGTGCATTATGCAAAGTAAATAAGTGATTACAAACGAAAATAAATTGTTCTGCTTATTACAGGGTTCATGGCGGCCATCATGAAGATTACTGTCTTCTGAGTTGTTTCTCCGTGTAGTCTCGTAGAAGTTCACCGACGTTTCAGAGGTTGTTCCTGCCTCGAACATCAGAGCGATTATTGTCTTAATGATGGAGGCCTAGATCATCTCCAAAACGTCGGCAAACATCTACCAAACTACACGGAGTAACATCTCAGAAGACAGACGTTTTCATGTTATGCGTGTGTGTATACATACACGCATATATGTATACAGAGTGTCCCAAGTATGGCCAGCTACTCTATAAATTTAAAGACCTTTATGAAACCCGAAGGTTTACTCGCTGTGTTCACAAGATCCCCCCACTGGGCCCGTCCTGAGGCAGGTAAATCCACCTGAGCTTTTATGGTTGCACTGAGGTGAAGATTCTGACTGTAATTCTTTGTAATGTAATAGTCAGAAGAGATTAAACACGCTGATAGATGCTCGGAATTATATAATCATTCTGTTAAGCGCCTATTTTATGAATATTGATCAAATAATTATTAAAATTTAGGTTCTCTATTGAAATTGCTCTCCGTCATTACGAGGTGATTTTGTATTATTATGACAGCGTAAACTCTTTACTTTAGCCCTGAAGATGGAGGCTGTATGTTCTTTCGAAACGCTGGTATCTACCTGCTAGACCACACGGCGTTACAACCCATAAGACCAAAATCGATAATAAGACCCTTCTTTACGGATTATGTAGAATCTAACACTTCCGTGCGAACTTTAATTGGACACCGTGGTAGATAATTACATAGTTCTATAACTGATGTCTATATTTCGCTGTACACAAAGAAACAATGTTAAATTTTAATTAATATATTCGATATCTTTGTTGCCAAAGTGCCTTGGTGTTAGACTATCAGTGAAGTGTATGGTAAAGCAATGGTTAGATTACCCTTTGCAGGATGGAACATAGACCTGCTTTGTTTACTATGGCTTTCATCATAGCATAAAGTTCAGTGTATCTTCACCATAAAAATTCAGGATCTGTGAGATTTTCAAAGTGGGATGTATAGTTACTTTTTAATATAACAAGATAAAAGCATCAGATCGTGAAGTGTATATGGTGGAAATAATATTTTGGAAAACAGCCCCTAGACCCTGGACGCGTAGTTGCGTTGGTTAGGACATTAAAAACGAAAATAATAGAAAAAATATTTATTATTTTGATTGTTATATTTCACTTTAAATTCAGTCGCATTTATAACGGATGCTGGACAAATAACAACGGGTGTAGCAATGGCCCTGCTTCCTCGTAGACTGTTGCTTTATTCTGCATTGAAAACTCTGATAATATAAGCGTAAAGTCAATTTGAAACTTCCTTTATTTAACGGCCTTATTCCACCATACAATTTTTAAATAACCGCTTCATATAATATCTAATTTCTCGAAGTTATGAATACGCCGCTATACCAATTTACTAACTGCGTTATGGTATTAATGTTTAACTGCAATGAAGTGTATTCCGATAAATTTGACGCATAACGCACAAACCTCGTAAAAAAAGAAACCCTTAATACGTCAAAACTGGGGGGTACATTAAATTAATAATAGTGTTAACAAAGATAATATTTCTGTGGCTTTACACAGGCTTTTGGCAATTAGTGGATTAAATACTAGGACAGACTGGGCTTATCCTCATTATTTATCCACTTGGTGTTAAGCTCGCTGTTCATATAGAACATATAATTAAATTGTAATTCTTATTGTTCTTGCAATTTCGAATTTTATTTTTTCGGTGGTCCTCCATTAAATAATTTTATTGTTTTAGCCCAGATTATTTTACGCTTTGAAGTTTTAAAAACATTCGCCATTCGCTTTAACTTTCACTAACTCTGAATTTTCCCCACTAAGTGTATTTTTGAGTTTCTCTACGATTCTTAAGCTAAACAGCGATTATTTCCTTAAACAGAGTTAACCAGTTGATCTTCGTAATGGTGAAGAGTTGTGTTTTCTTCGCGGTACGGACTCAGAGTTATTTTTTTTTGGTCTTCAAAGGATGAAGCCTATTTATTGTAGTATTTTTTATTTAACTACATGTTAGTTCATTGAAGATAAGCTATGAGTCCACTACTCGATCTCATTAATTCAATTTCACGCATTTTTTCACCCACGTGGACAAACGTTATGATCAAGAAATCGATAATCTATCAACACGTCCCATAAGTGGCTGTCCGCTGATTCAACGTCGTCAGCTGTGTCATGACGTGAGGATCGATCTATGGCCCTATAAGAAAAGAAAATGCAGAGAACATTTTCTTAGATGCTTCTTTGAATAGCATAAATGCACGGTAGTTTATCAATACGGATCCAAAACACCATTTTCGACTTAACTTACAAAGTTCCTTCACAGTACAAATCTCAGCACTGAAGGATTTTACAGACATTTTGTGACTTGTATTCTTTTTTTTTAATTCTTAGGTTAACGGCATGACCGAGATGTAGCTGTTATGACTGAAAATAATAAAAAAAACACCTATTTTGTCTAGTCATTAGGGATCGTCTTTGCAAGTGCTTATGTCCTCGTTAGCGAAAAGAAATTAATTAATTTAAAATGTATTCATTATTATCGTCAGCATTAAATAAACTATAAACAAATATTCTAGTAACGCGAGTACCTATCTACTGCGTCACGTTTTTTCCTAGTTTGAAACAGTTAAATTCCACAAAGGATCTAAGTGCTTTTTGATATTCCATGCTAGACAATTAACCTATTTTCTGTTCAGACGTACTGGGATCATATTAAATCAACGGAGTCGTACAGACGGGCTTGCGTTCTGTAGAGCGTCTGACTTCTTTTATACGGAGACAAAGCACTGGAAGCCAGTAGGAATTCAAGTCAATGTTTATACACGAGTCAAGTAAGTAAACACTTGTAACTCGTTCCAGTAACTAGTTTTCACACTGAACCCTTATGAACAAGCTTCTGTTGTTGGAAATTTTGAGTGTCTAGAAAGTTCCTAGGATATGTTTACAATCACATATTGTACTACCCATGATTACTCACTGAGAACCATAACTATTGTACATAATTAGCCATAATAAAGTGTCCAATCACGTAAGCGTATCTTTCACAACATTTTGTTTTATTTAGTGTTCTGTCTGACGACAGGTCCATATGAACAGGATCCTTCCATCCTTTTCTCGGACCGGGACCTGTTCATATACGTTCTTGGCAGATGATCCAGAAGTGGTTTGCCATTGCCTTCTTCTGTGTGTGAATGGAGTAATTGTTGGGATGCCACGGAGGAAAACTCCGTGTTGCCTAGACCACGGCCTTGCCCAACACAAGTTATAAATTCGAACCCGAGACCCCAGGATTACAAGGCCAGCGTTCTAACCGCTAGACCACAGTGGCGGTGTTTTTCACAACATAGTCTTAAATATTCTATTCTATTAAAATGCATTTGTGGGAGGATAATATTATAAAGGGATCTTAGGGAAATAGGATTTGGAGGATAAGGAGGATTGGATTCATCTGGCTTAGGATAGGAACCCATTGCCTGGTCTTCTGAACATGGTAACGACCCTTCGGTTTTCATGAAAGATGAATTTATTGAATGTTGTCTCCATTTGTAATAGCCTCTCAGCTAGTCAAGAAATTCCCACCGTTGCTATGGAAAACGTAACTTTATTATTACCTTAGACACTGTTCTCAAAAGATTTTGTTATCTTGTAAAGTGAATGTTCAGTGAAATACGAGGTACTTTTAAAAAAAAACTACGCTGTATGATACCCGTATTGAGATGAACATTGCAACAAGTAATTTTATGTTCAATTAACATCAAGACCAATGAGTTATAAAAATATTTAAAAAAATTATGAACATTTAGAAGCCTTGAAACTAAATCCTAGACACACATTTTCAATATCTGATAACTCATTATTCATACAGATAATAAATATCATTTTATTTTCCTTCCCTAAGGAAAACTTAAAATCAATGCAGATTTGTTGCGTGCTCTGCAATGTGTGAATCTGCTGCAAGGATTTTTCGTCACGAAATCCAGACAACTGCGGCCCCGTGTGAAGCATTAGATGGCAGTGGTTGGTTATTTCCAACTCACAAAATAAAGTTCAATTAGGGACCCAACCCCCATCAACCCCTACCGATACTGTGTTCTGCGGCTGGCTCAGCTAACTCAGTTTGTCTACTTTTTAGTGCTCTGTTATGACGTCTCTGTCTCAGCCGACACAAAACGTAACTTGCAATAAAAGTGCAATAAACACGAGAAATGTTTTCAACGCGAGGTTTTGGAGCTCTTTATGTTACGTGTTTTTAATTCATTGTTATGCCTGTCCGTCCGTCCGTCTGTCCACGTAATTCAACTCGAGAACTGCTGGACGGATTTAGATGAAATTTGATATGGACGTTGTGCCTTCTGAGTCTATTCTAAAAATTTTATACAGTTGGTAATAACATGGCGGACGAACGAACTTACGAGGTGGAACCGACACTAGCGTCTTTTACTAATGGGCCATTCAATGACGGTTATTTTCTTATTTGTAGTGTTCTGTCTGAAGACAGGTCCATATGAACAGGATCCTTCCATCCTTTTCTAGGACTGGGACCTGTTCATATACGTTCTTGGCAGATGATCCAGAAGTGGTTTGCCATTGCCTTCTTCTGTGTGTGAATGGAGTAATTGTTGGGATGCCACGGAGGAAAACTCCGTGTTGCCTAGACCACGGCCTTGCCCAACACAAGTTATAAATTCGGGCACCGCCGGGAATCGAACCCGAGACCCCAGGATTACAAGGCCAGCGTTCTAACCGCTATACCATGTAAAGTAACGTGATTGAAAAAAAAAATCTTCTCACGTGACGAGGATTTGTTCAAATGTCCCCGTGTATAGTGTCACGTGTAATACCACAGAATTACTTCTCGATACTTAAAGAATGTATTAATAGCACATGTATAGTTATAAGCTAAAGTTATCTGAGTAAAATAACTGACGGTATGTTTTATAAATAATTGTACTTTAAAAACTGACAGGTCATGACACGTTTGAACACGTCATACGAATTTATTGATCAGTTTGCAGTTCAGAGTTAATACCCTCAGAATGTTTGCTGTTTATTCAGCAATAAATTTTGCGATGAACTGTTGAATCAGTAGAGAAGAAATGAAATAATACTCAAAATGTATGATCGTGTATTTAGTGATAATAGTGGGAATTATACAATATTTTATTTTCCGTCTATACACAAACTTAAAATAATGTTGTTTAAAATTACTTAAAATTATAACATTCTCAGTAGATACTGCATCTTGTTACATTTTTTTATATTACATTATGCAGTATCTACTGAGAATGTTATAATTTTAAGTAATTTTAAACAACATTATTTTAAGTTTGTGTATAGACGGAAAATAAAATATTGTATCAATAAAACACAAACATGACGCAATTAAGATATAAAAAAGTGGGAATTATATATATTTTATTACAATTCTCTGTTTCTTTTGCATGAGAATATAGGTAAGAGTTGACGAATGAGTCTTATGCTGAAGGAATAAGCTTTATATGTCGCTTGCAAGCTATTGCTACTCTTAGGCGGACGATGGTGATGAAATTTGTATGTTTTTAATCCCAGTTAAAAGCATTCCGAATTTAGAATTTACAAAGAACGCATGTGTGTATTCTGGTAAGTGTTACAACTTTCCAGACTTGTCGATGAATATCTGGGGAACTACAATGAATTTCAGTACTCGTTTCCTGTTGATATTTATTGAAGTAGCGAGCTACAGCTCTTGAATGCGATGGCGGCCTTAAGAGCGGAAAATTAAGGCGAGGGATTCTGTCGTTACTGCATTTGAATCCGAGGCGAAGTTCATTGTGAGCACGCAACACAGACGAATGTGGTAGGAGACGACTGAAACCATTTTCTGGCTTGATTAATGACCGACTTCGTTTCTGCATTTCAAGTTCATGGTTGATGAGTAAGTTACTGTAAGAACAGATACAAGGCGTGAGTATATCCAGAATTGTTTGAAGCCTGAAGCGCATTTAAGTAAAAATTAAATATCCGGTCCGTACCACAAAGAAAACACAACTTTTCACCATTACGAAGATCAACTCATTAACGTTGTTTAAAAAAATAATCGTTTTTTTATTCTGAGAACGATATAAACTAACTTTTAGAGCAAAATACAAACATAATTTTTAATCAGGGGGTATATACGGGACTTAATAGGACATGTTAATTTTACAATGTTGGATTAAAAGTACTTTTGAGGTTAAATTAAGTCGCGACTGGAAAAGGGTACCTTTAGTCTCATTCTCAGCGACGAATGGACTTAAAAAATTTCAGAGTCGCTGTTCAAAATCATATTCGCAAGCTCATGTCTGCCCGTCCTTGGCCCGTTGAGAATTATATATGCCGGTATTTATGTATGTAATTTGTTCGTGTCTTGTCGTGAGTTTTATCCAGCTAAAGTTTTTAAAGTTTTCATTTCTGCTGCAGAAATTATTCATTTGTTTTACCTGCTTGAATATACCCAATATACCTCTATTAGTAAATTATTTTATTTAGTGTTCTGTGTGACGACAGGTCCATATGAACAGGATCCTTCCATCCTTTTCTCGGACTGGGACCTGTTCATATACGTTCTTGGCAGATGATCCAGAAGTGGTTTGCCATTGCCTTCTTCTGTGTGTGAATGGAGTAATTGTTGGGATGCCACGGAGAAACCGGGGAAGCCCCCGGAGGAAAACTCCGTGTTGCCTAGACCACGGCCTTGCCCAACACAAGTTATAAATTCGGGCACCGCCGGGAATCGAACCCGAGACCCCAGGATTACATGTAATGATAAATACATGGGTTAGATGTGAGCTTATCCGCGTCTATTGTCCTCCACGAACAAAATAACAAAAGAGAGCCGGTTGTCAGTGCAAGTGAGCAGGGAGATCTTGGGCGTGTCTTGCCGTGTCTTTACATACAGACGATGTAGGGAGGACTGTAATCCAACGTAGCTCATGCTTGTCTTCTCGTCTTGGGGCGAAACCGGTAGACAAAGAATGGCCCAGAAGAGAGAAAAGAAGTATATCAGAGTGATAAATACATCCTGAAATCGAATTTCTTTCTAAAATACTTGAATTATAACTAAAACAAGTTGATGTAGGTCTAATATTTTATTTAACTCGTGGTGAGTGTCTTTCGGTATGAAGTCTGTAGCAGATGTGAGGATATTATACTCAAGGATGACGTACAGACGAAAGAAAATAAGCCCTAGAAATTTAGCCCTGAAGACTGAAGCAGTATGTTCCTCCGAAAGTCGGTAGTTGTATATAAATCCACATGGTATTACAACTAAAAATGTTTACACAAATATCTGCGAGGCCCCATAGTACACACAGGAAGAAAATAGACTAATATTATGATTCCCGGAATTTTAGAGGAATGTTCAGAGCGAGAATGAGGCTTATTACCGCGACGCTGACAATTTTTGTGCCTGCAAGACTGGAATTAAGGCTCGTTTAATCTGATTCAGCCTTCAGAATCGCCCTGAAGATGTCAGAGATAAAGGCGATTGCCTTCCGGGATGTTGGGTCGTGTAGTCTGGTAGAAGTCTGAGACTCGTTACCACGATGACGAAGGCAGAAAGTACCTCTCAAAAATCGGTCACTCTCTACCGGGGTGAAGGGTGGAACATCCCAGAATACAACCATCTTGAAGCTCGTCGTTGAGAGAGTCTGAAATGTCAGGGATTCTCGATGATGTAAGAGCACAACGTTAAAAGAGACACAGTGTACGTAGATATTCAAATTCTGATGTCTGATGTCGGTTCTATGACCGACATTGGCCCCCCCCTTCCCCCACCCCTTGAAGTAAGCGGGTGTTCCGCTCCAACCCTAAAAGTTTCCGTAGCACTGAAAAAATTGCGGTTACAGATAAAACGGTGGATGAGATATTGAAGAGCTTTAGAATGGAAATGAAGACGAGGAAGAATTAATGCCCCAATAGATGGAATTTCTGCTCCTTTCTTTTGCTTTTAGAATTCTGCTGGAATAATTCAACGTGAAGAAATCGATACGACATTTTCGATAATCGATATATAGATGAAAGCGTATTGAAAACTGATGGGCCTATATGAGAGATTCTGCTGTACATTTGACGCAATTTATAATAGTTAGTTGTGGGTGTTCGAAATATTTTTGTGATATTTTTTTTTAAAAAATAAAAATGTTGAGAAGTGAAATATTACATAAGTTTCACCTAATAAATACTTTAAAATTTAATTAAATAATTAATTTAGAGTTGAACATGACTGCCTCTTGTTATGCCGCGCCTTGTATTCTTGTAGAAATTGACCTACGTCGATTTCTATTCCTGGTTCTTCGTAAATTATGAATCAGATCATTTGGTTGCCACGTGTCTCAGTACAGCGTAATTTTTTTTTCCTGTAAAATAATGATAACACAGTATTCAAAGGAATACGAGACATGTTTTTCCTCCCCGGCTAAAAAAAATGTTCTGACGTTGTCACTTCAAGGGGTCCAGACACGTTACGCTGTTTCAACTACCGAATTCTTTATACGGGAGAAGAGACTGCAGACTTTCGTGTCCAAGCCAGGGTCCACGCAATTAGAGTAGCTGTTCAAAACAGTCGGGCCAGTGAACACGACAAACTGGATGGAACGTCGTATCCAGTCTCATGCAAGATGGTCCAGAGACACGTTTGCAAAAATTCCGCGGGTGTGTTCACACATACGAACAGAAACCCTTTTTTTAAAAAAATATAATAGTAACATAGTCAGCCCAAAAATTCCCCACGGATTACTTTTCGAGTTCATAACCCCCGGTACTTATCACAATCCTCAGCCTAAAGAATCCAATCTGCAAACCGTTCCTCCAGGATCTTACCGTCTATTACTAGGTCCTTCATTTCACGTTTTCCGATTAAAATTTATGTGAATTTTTAAGTCCCCTATGCGTGCTATATGCTCCGTCCGTCTTATCCTTCATTCATATTCTTAATACAACAGAAAAATCAATATTAATTACGCGTCTGAATTCAGTATCGGTGATGGAAGGAAGATTTGCAAGAATGGCTTAAATCCAAAGAATATTTTATTCTGATGGTAAACGAAGACTTGTCGACCGCTGAACAGTAAATGCGCGGAACAGAAACCATTGCTGAGACCTGATAAACAACATTTACTCGAAGTCAAAACAGCAAAATGTCAGGTTCTTTAATGGAGTCTGGACTGTAAGTAAATTATTACGTTTTAGTATTGGATCTGTTACGTTTAGAAATTTGGGATATATTTTCTGGTTTCAAGAAATTTAGCTGTAGTTTTCAGCGTCTGGCTGGAGATTTTCTTCCGAAAAAATATTTCTTTCTGTGACTGATCTCCTGTCGTCTAGATAATGAATTAAGATCGATAAGATTCAAATGCTACGTCCTTCGACAATCGATACTACGTCTTGTACCTAGTTTTCCTAACATTGTGTAGTCTAAGGGCGGGATGATTCGGTTGCACGAGAGGAGTCTTTCGAGAAGTAAGGCGGTACCAACTCCGAATGCATTCCTTCGGTCAAAGCAACAAAAAAGATTATAATTGTTTATTTTAACCGTCTAATCACAATAAAATATTTTATTAAATATTAAAATATTAAAATATTATTACTATATATATATTTTAAATATTTTAAACATAAAATGTTAATTATAGTAATAATATTTTAATATTTTAAATAATAAATGTTAATTATAGTAATAATATTTTAATATTTTAAATATTAAATGTTAATTATAGTAATAATATTTTAATATTTAATAAAATATTTTATTGTGATTAGACGGTTAAAATAAACAATTATAATCATCACAATATGACGCAACAATATCACCTCTTGCATAGTATATTATCAGAAGATTAATCTATCGGAGATTGTAATGTTCTCTTTTCTGTTCCGGTTAAAATGTCCATCTCTCCTAACTTGATCTCTTAAATTATTGTACATCCCCTAGCTGACCTTAAGGACCTCATCCTACTTGGAAGTCGCTACCTTTGCATGACAGGATAGCTCAGTACCATTGCCTCAGATGGCCGTAGTGACGAGTCTAGAATAAGATGGCTCTCTTTTTGATTTTTGTTCCGTGCTGTCTAGTAACAGTTCACCCACCAGGTGAAAGCCGTCTTCACTAATAAAATTATTATCCCCTGATATGGACAATGTTATCTTACCCTTCGTATTGTTTTTTTTTCTAAACTGTAAACTGATAACATTTTTACGTCCATGTATGGATGGAGTGAGAATGACCACGAAAAATCTCATTATAAAGGTCTTCGGGTAAAGATTTGATTGATTCATCTTCAAAACACGAAACAAGATAACTAGCCACTGAACATCGATCTTCGAATGGTTTTATACAAAAGAAAACTTCAGTATGTGTCGCGTAATTGCTCTCCCTTCCCCAAACTTCTCTCAATTACCCCAATTGCCATCCTTTCCCCTCAAGGTGCAAACATAAACTTGCCCTCCCTTCATGATTCTGTCTTAGTGCATCAAAGTCTCTCACAGGTGGAAACACTTCACTCAAAACCGTCTCTCAACCTAAGCGAGTCACAATATTGAAACAGTTCAAGATTACCGGAGCCTTTTTATTTCCGTGTGGAACCTTTTTGCAGAAAGACACTGACAGATCGAGTTTCCTTCTCCACTTCTAATGGTCCCCAGAATGCTCAACGAGTGGCAGGCATGTCAAGCGGTTTCCTAAGACTCTTTCCAATTCTTGTCGGCTCTTAGAGGCCAGGACACCCTGACGAGAAACTTCTCTAGCTGCCGAAACTTTCTCCCGGACCGCTGAGATAGGGTTCTGTTCCGACAGACCACTAACTGGACATGTCTGGGGCCACAAACCAATCCAAGAGCGTCCTCTGACACTTGTTATATACGTCACCTCCTGCGTACTAAACTCCCACAGCGTAAAACTTTGCAGTGTGCTTTGTCCAACTCCTAACAATTAATTACAAGTTCAAATGTCCTGGAAATTAATCACGCACAACTCTGATTCAGACAGGCGTGTTTGTTTAGCAACACTCGCCCATAATCCCTCGACCAGACAGGCTAGTGGTATTAAGGTTCTTACAAATCGCTTACGATCACAAATGAATCATCACCCTGACGATGGAGACGGTAAGCTTCGTTGAAACGTCACTCACTATCTACAAGACTACACGGTAGAAATCCCAGAAGAGAGTAAGTAATCTTCACACTTCTTGAAGTGATAATCTCAAATCCCAGGAAATGAAATACTGACAGAATAAATTTTATAGGAAATTAGAATCTAACGCTCTGAAATTAATTCGGATCACACGTTTCTCTTGATCAGTTCGGGATGTCCCAGGTTCGAATCATGTCCTGGAGTCTGTCCAGCCTCACTGGACTTTACTCGATCGCGAAGGCAAATTATGGATTAGCGTCTTAAAATATGTAAAGACTGCCTCTTCCCGAATTCGTTTTAATTTTAAAATTAAATTTCCTTTATTATTACGCGCTCAATAACTTAATGCGGTTAGAAAAAAAAACATTGTTAAATGAACCAAGAATGAATATAGAGATTATGTTGGTATGACGACAGTTCTGTAGATATTTATTCGTGAGGTAAGTGGTTAGGATATTTACCACATTAGAGGCTATCTCTGAGGTTTAATTGTTTCAGTTTTTCCGAAAGAATTACGTAATATCTTAAAATATTTCACTACTGGCCCCTTATAAATCATTATCATTTTATTACGTTACGTTTCTTTATGAATTGACAAGAAATGCTTCGTATTGAGGGCATTTATGGTTAACCCCCCCCCCCCCCCCCACACCGTTCCTTGTTCCCCTTTCCAATATCGTATAAGTTCTTACTTTGCCGTCTATGTAATTACTGTTCAATGACTCTACCCTCATCTTCTTATCGATGAATGTCCGGCTGATTACACCTGGTGATGCAACCCTCTGGCACTCTGGGCGCTACCTGACGAGAGGTGTCGCAGAGTGGAACATATGCTCTTGCACCACTTTTTCAAATTATAACTTTCAAAAAAAAAAATTCTATCTCTTATTTTATGTGGTATGAAAATAAGGACATAGATCTGTATTTTAAGCTTGAATGATTCTGACTTCGGTGTGTTTTATGTGTAAAATTGTCTTTTTGAACTTTGGCCATCGTGAAAATCGTCAAAGTCGCCATGTTTCGAAACTTTATTTTGCTTCCTTCATCAGGTTGAGAAATGGAAAACCAATCTGTTTTGTCCCATGATTGAGCTGTGTTAAGTATTTATTTATTTATTTGAATCTTTGTTTGTTTGTTTGTAATTCTTGCTAGCCTCGCAATCCGCACTGAAGCATACGAATGCAAATTTGTTTTCGTAAGTTCTTCTCAGAAGCACTCCTTTTTTTTTCATTATGTTTCGCACGCCCGATTTTCCGTAGCGCATCTGTTCACATCTGCACTGCTTTAGTCAGCCTACATCTGTTGGTTCTCGTGTGGATTAAACCTACACTCAACGTCACATTACATTTTTCTCCTGCATACAAATTGCTCAGTTAGTATCGATTTCGTTCTGACAGTAGTGGAAAAGGAATGTTAACTCGCGAACGTGTCTGCGAACATTTGCAATTCTGAAGTTGATGGGACCAATCCCCCGAATATACGAGCATTTTTCACTCTGTATGATTAAAGCATACGAAGTCGTAAGTAAAGTGTTTGGGAAACATCCTGTAGGCCTTTTTTTCCCACCTCAAATTTGAGTATACGTTTCTTATTCCATTTGATTCGTTTTCTTCATCGTCGATCGACTGCTGACTGTGGTTTTGTGAGTTCAACACACAGCAGACACTTCTCCCCCACCGAAATTAAACTTTTCAGTCTGCATTCGTGTTTCTCTGGGACCATCATCCATTGTAACTTCATGTTCTCTTATTAACCCCGTAAAAAGAGCATTCTTTGCGTACTCCTCTGGAGTATGATGCGTGAAATCTATTCTGAATTGAGGGTTGCAGAACTGTAGGGGAAGCAGACTAATAATATTCATAACAGAACACGAAGCGATAACTATGAAAGTATTTTAACACCGAAATGAATGTACTTCAACTTTACAAAGCAACTCGAAACGCTAATTAACTAAGTCTCTAAGTAATTAATTCCGTGAACCAGAGTACTTTTTCAGAAGCCGATGATAGTTGCTCGGTTAGTCAAGAAGGGGCATTACAGTGTTTACAACAGCCTCCCCTCCCCCGGGTTATCTCTGGTTGACGAGTGATTGATCAGTCTTAAATTACAGGGAGATGTAGATTAAATTTTATTACAGAATTAATACTGACCTGTGCTATGTGTGAAAATTAATTTATCTTCTAAGACAGAAGATAAACACTGAACTGGTGTTCAGTAGTAGTGTTGTAACAAGCCTTTGAAATACTTAATGTCTTATCAAGTTTTATAAAGACTGGTGTGCTGTAGTGACGTCTGTTTAATATATTTATTTTCTGCGGAAAACCATCGAAAGCGCTGTCAGGATAGCCTGAATCCGGGTCATGATTTGAACACGGAATTAACAAAATACGGGACAGAATTATTAACCATACCCTCTCGCCTTTCCCCGTCTTAGTAGAGTGGGAAAAAATAGGGAGTACTTACTTTTGGCACTAATACATTCCGTAACATTAAATTGTTTTTCATTTAATTCGGCGCGAACTATGTTATTTTATATTTATTTAGTGTTCTGTCTGACGACAGGTCCATATGAACAGGATCCTTCCATCCTTTTCTCTTCTCGGACTGGGACCTGTTCATATACGTTCTTGGCAGATGATCCAGAAGTGGTTTGCCATTGCCTTCTGCTGTG
>NW_019060008.1:348335-395939 GCF_000696155.1 Zootermopsis nevadensis | reverse complement strand
ATCTTTGTAATGGTGAAGTGTTGTGTTTTCTTCGCGGTACGGACTGAATATTTAAATATTATTTATACGAACTGCGGGTTTAAAGGGTGAACCAGTTGATCTTTGTAATGGTGAAGTGTTGTGTTTTCTTCGCGGTACGGACTAAATTCTTAAATATTATTTAGACGAGTTTCAGCGTCAAAGGTTTATATAGTTATTGCAACAAGGATCTTAGTGCAGAATCATTTGTTAAGTAATTCTTTTGTGTCAGACCTCCACAAAAGGAACGTGTATAAATGTGTGACACATGCTTGTGACCTCTAAGCGGTTCATTTACAAATGCTGTGTTGACACAGTGCCGTTCCTGTCCACATATGTAGACATTGGTGTTTAGCAATAATGTTCCACACAGAGTGACTGCAGTAATACATGCATTAAACACACAACTGTGTTAATGCATGCTCCATTACATGCCAGAATTGTATATACATGGATCTGCAAGTTGCCATGAATTTAGTCAAATTAGCATCTGACTGCTGCTAACAAGAAATGAAGATTAAATGGAGTACACATTAAAATTATAGAGCTATCGTTAACTTGACTGCCGGACAGGGACGCAGATTCTAACTCAGTGCGTCATTATAATTATACCATTCCCATGACCAATCCCACGTGACTGTAACAAATCCAATTGTATTCGTCCATTTCGGTAAAATGTGGGGTTTGTATTCCGAAACTCTCGTTTCAAATGTTTCCTATGCTTACAACTGAACTGATAACATTAGAAAAATTACGTCCGTCATGGCTAAATCCCCTCAAGATATGGGCAGATGAACCATTTGACACAACTTTGTAAAAAGACGCTAAACGTCGCGACACCTAAAAGGACGCCACAAATATCTCGGGTGAGGCTCCGGATGCTGTATTTGGCACAGGCGAACGCGGAGATGTCATTAAACATGGAGTTGTAAAGTCGATACCAATTGTCACAGCGCCCGAAATTTCCGAAACCGACGTCGAAATGTAAATGAAGGTAATATAATACGCGGCTCGATACTGGCAAACCGACGCCTAGCGTAGCGACGTCGTCTTACTGCTCCGAGATGTGGATACGTGACCTAACGTAACAACCTAACCTATCATTTAATAATTCAGTCCGTACCGCAAAGAAAACATTAATTCGCCATTACGATTATAAGTTACTTCAAAGAAATAATCGCTGATTACACTTTGAAACATGGGGTACATAAAAACGTGCAGATTTACAGATTGTCTGGCAGCTGGGACAAATATTTACCACTGGGGTTTAGAAGATTAAATATTAATTGCGTGAGCTCAACATTAATCCATAAGTAAATCAGGATTCCGCCGTACCTGTTATAAAGCTGCCATACTTGTTACATCAACGTCGCCTCACTCACTATGCTCTTATCTGAAAGACGAGCGGGTATTTCCTGGGACCTTTGAAAAATAAGATTTTATTTGTGGTACTTATGGCCTCCAGAAATGACGTTTCTCTCGATTTTCCCTCGACATTTTCCTCTTTGCTATCCATCCTGTCTGTCTCCCTCTCTTTTCGCTTTTCAAAGGATTAAATTACTCTAGTGTAAAATGAGTCATTTCGTAAAAATTGTTAGTTCGTATAAGCTCTGTGCAAAGGAGGTTTAATTTTTGAGTTATGGGAGTCAAATTTAAATCTTTGCAACCAAATTATATACCTCACCTCGGTATCAAATTCAGTGGAAATCTAGGGAGTTGTTCATTTAGAAATACAGACGGACAGACCCAGTTTCCGTATTCGATTAGTGAACTTTATATCAGGTACGCGTAAAATCCATAAGTACTTGTACTTCTGTTGGCACAACAAAGAACTTAATTTTCATATTAGTATTAGTATCGCATTTCAGTTGCTACTTATTATTGCAGGACGTGACCTCATCACACTTTTCTCGTGTCACCCAACACTGAATATTTATTTTAATGCATTGCAAATAAAATTAACATTTTCTGATCGTTTTGTAGTGTTGTTATAGAAAAATCACTCCATTTATTGATTTAACTCATCGCTAACATTTTCACAGCCTTATCTTAGACATGAAATAATTTGGATTATTTTCTTTACTTGATTTTAATATTTTGAATTAATTATTATGGTTACTTCGAATTGTTTAATTTTAAATGAGTTTATTATAACTGATTAGTTGGGTTTGTTATTCAGCTGGATCCTAAGTATTCTTAAATTCGTAAGATAGCTGCCATGTTTACCGTTTACTTTAAAAGTGGAAGACTTCAGAAATATTTTAAGTGCCTGCAGATGGAACTTGCATCACATATATATACTTTATCTTTTCAGCCCCACTCATCTTAATTAAATGTACAGAACACCCTAAAAAGGGGGATAAATTTAAACAAGTAAGCTACAGCAGTTTCTAAAACACATATATTAAATCTTACTTTTATCATCCAACAGGTTCTTTAAATAAATGTGTACATTAACTGCGTGTATCATCTTCCCTTGCAAACAGTTAATTGGTCATACGGTGCAGTTTTCAGTACATTCCAACGCCACGGTAGAACTTCGTAACTTTTCAGAGTCTCGTAATTTATCCTGTCTCACCCTCTTCCTGTTTTGCCCTTTGGTTTTAGGTCTCACGCACCCTAGGGTCCGCAGGTTTTGCCTGTGGAGCAGACGGGGGTGGAACATAGGCGTGAACAAATCCACCCTTACTCACACTTTCTCCCCTTTATCTGGGAATGTAGCTGTGTAGACTTTTGGAATGTCGTAAAAGTTGTTGACATTCCAAAACGCCATAACTCCCATCGCACTCCTTCCTGAATCGTCTCTGTTTCTACAATATACATGGATCTGCAAGTTGCCATGAATTTAGTCAAATTAGCATCTGACTGCTGCTAACAAGAAATGAAGATTAAATGGAGTACACATTAAAATTATAGAGCTATCGTTAACTTGACTGCCGGACAGGGACGCAGATTCTAACTCAGTGCGTCATTATAATTATACCATTCCCATGACCAATCCCACGTGACTGTAACAAATCCAATTGTATTCGTCCATTTCTGTAAAATGTGGGGTTTGTATTCCGAAACTCTCGTTTCAAATGTTTCCTATGCTTACAACTGAACTGATAACATTAGAAAAATTACGTCCGTCATGGCTAAATCCCCTCAAGATATGGGCAGATGAACCATTTGACACAACTTTGTAAAAAGACGCTAAACGTCGCGACACCTAAAAGGACGCCACAAATATCTCGGGTGAGGCTCCGGATGCTGTATTTGGCACAGGCGAACGCGGAGATGTCATTAAACATGGAGTTGTAAAGTCGATACCAATTGTCACAGCGCCCGAAATTTCCGAAACCGACGTCGAAATGTAAATGAAGGTAATATAATACGCGGCTCGATACTGGCAAACCGACGCCTAGCGTAGCGACGTCGTCTTACTGCTCCGAGATGTGGATACGTGACCTAACGTAACAACCTAACCTATCATTTAATAATTCAGTCCGTACCGCAAAGAAAACATTAATTCGCCATTACGATTATAAGTTACTTCAAAGAAATAATCGCTGATTACACTTTGAAACATGGGGTACATAAAAACGTGCAGATTTACAGATTGTCTGGCAGCTGGGACAAATATTTACCACTGGGGTTTAGAAGATTAAATATTAATTGCGTGAGCTCAACATTAATCCATAAGTAAATCAGGATTCCGCCGTACCTGTTATGAAGCTGCCATACTTGTTACATCAACGTCGCCTCACTCACTATGCTCTTATCTGAAAGACGAGCGGGTATTTCCTGGGACCTTTGAAAAATAAGATTTTATTTGTGGTACTTATGGCCTCCAGAAATGACGTTTCTCTCGATTTTCCCTCGACATTTTCCTCTTTGCTATCCATCCTGTCTGTCTCCCTCTCTTTTCGCTTTTCAAAGGATTAAATTACTCTAGTGTAAAATGAGTCATTTCGTAAAAATTGTTAGTTCGTATAAGCTCTGTGCAAAGGAGGTTTAATTTTTGAGTTATGGGAGTCAAATTTAAATCTTTGCAACCAAATTATATACCTCACCTCGGTATCAAATTCAGTGGAAATCTAGGGAGTTGTTCATTTAGAAATACAGACGGACAGACCCAGTTTCCGTATTCGATTAGTGAACTTTATATCAGGTACGCGTAAAATCCATAAGTACTTGTACTTCTGTTGGCACAACAAAGAACTTAATTTTCATATTAGTATTAGTATCGCATTTCAGTTGCTACTTATTATTGCAGGACGTGACCTCATCACACTTTTCTCGTGTCACCCAACACTGAATATTTATTTTAATGCATTGCAAATAAAATTAACATTTTCTGATCGTTTTGTAGTGTTGTTATAGAAAAATCACTCCATTTATTGATTTAACTCATCGCTAACATTTTCACAGCCTTATCTTAGACATGAAATAATTTGGATTATTTTCTTTACTTGATTTTAATATTTTGAATTAATTATTATGGTTACTTCGAATTGTTTAATTTTAAATGAGTTTATTATAACTGATTAGTTGGGTTTGTTATTCAGCTGGATCCTAAGTATTCTTAAATTCGTAAGATAGCTGCCATGTTTACCGTTTACTTTAAAAGTGGAAGACTTCAGAAATATTTTAAGTGCCTGCAGATGGAACTTGCATCACATATATATACTTTATCTTTTCAGCCCCACTCATCTTAATTAAATGTACAGAACACCCTAAAATGGGGAATAAATTTAAACAAGTAAGCTACAGCAGTTTCTAAAACACATATATTAAATCTTACTTTTATCATCCAACAGGTTCTTTAAATAAATGTGTACATTAACTGCGTGTATCATCTTCCCTTGCAAACAGTTAATTGGTCATACGGTGCAGTTTTCAGTACATTCCAACGCCACGGTAGAACTTCGTAACTTTTCAGAGTCTCGTAATTTATCCTGTCTCACCCTCTTCCTGTTTTGCCCTTTGGTTTTAGGTCTCACGCACCCTAGGGTCCGCAGGTTTTGCCTGTGGAGCAGACGGGGGTGGAACATAGGCGTGAACAAATCCACCCTTACTCACACTTTCTCCCCTTTATCTGGGAATGTAGCTGTGTAGACTTTTGGAATGTCGTAAAAGTTGTTGACATTCCAAAACGCCATAACTCCCATCGCACTCCTTCCTGAATCGTCTCTGTTTCTACACAGATATTATATATATATATATATATATATATATATATGTACACACATATTTCCATAATTCTTCTGATGCATTATTTATAGTCTTGCGCCCGCGTGGTTTTCCCTGTCATCGCACGCTGTCTGCTAACTGCTGTCGCGTACAAGCGTATTTTTATAATTATAAGTGAGGTGAATTTTTTTTTATTTTTGTATTTGCTTCGTTGTCAGCCAGAGGTATCAGTATTTGATATAACACATAAATAAATCAGTTAATACAGTGTAGGGATGTATTTAATTATATAATTTATTGCTACCGTTAATTTTACGAACGAAGGGCTTTCAGATTGAAGTAAAATATGTATTTTTTTGTGTATTTTAAATAACTAGCACATAGCGATCCTTTAGGAGCTGCTTTCGTCTATCAATTTCTGTTGATATTTAATATTTCGTTTATCAATGTAAGTCTTCCTGCGTTTTTCTTTATATGTTAAATAGGTCTGATGTTGTAGTTCTTTACGTCGCTGTTCAGAGGCCAACTATTATTGGTCATCAACTTTCTACGTCCAGCCCCACCCTTGCAAATTTAAAATACACAAAAAAATACATATTTGGCCTTCGTATTGAAATTACTAACTATACTTTCTTTTTGATTATTCGTCCAATATTTTGAAGAGAATATATTAAAAATTGTCATTAAATACTACGTAAACAAAGTAAAAAAAATCGGACAATGTTTCATTACTACACTAACTGCATGTTCACTTATTAATGACGTATAAAATGTGGATTAGACTGGGAGTCACACAACGAGCAAGTTGCGATAGCTGGAAGTACCCACTTCGAATCCCCGCCGATATACCAGCCAACTTAATTAAGATTTGTTGTGCTTTTCTGACCAATGCCTTGTCATCAAACAGGGAAATATAAAAATACTAAACGGTTACTGATGTGGAAATTGAGAATGTTAACATTTTACATGTCACCCCCGAGATATCTCGGTTACAGGAACTGTCTTTTGTAGGCTGAATTTATTTAGTGTGTGGCATCAAAGGTATCGCGTTGTCTTGGAAACAGAATGCTGTCCCACTGTTGCAAAAAGATACTTGATTCGTCGTCATTTAACTGCATGAACATAAGAGTTCTTTAAGTAAAAACCGGTGCGAAAGTGGGTTAGGTGACAGTCTCGCAGCGCGAAATATTTCCTTAATTTTCGTGAGACTTGCTAGGTTTTACGAGTGAACTTGAGGGTAGTGGAGTGCGCCTCTGAGATACGCGTATTTTGAGCAGGTGTTGCTTTAATCTTCGCTTCGAAGATGGAAGCTGCTTTTGAATTTTAATTTACATATTTTGATGCGGACTCAGAATATTCGTGTTAATTCCATATCTATATGCGAATCCTGTTCTTCCCATCTAGGAGTAGTTTTGGATATTTGATCCTCTGGTTTATGCAAAACGGAAATGTGTCATCTGAAGGTTCCATCAACCCGTCCAAGTCTAATTTAGCATTAGGGCCACTATGAAGAAATTTTTTTTTTCCCAACCAAGTTTTACAAGACTTCATAAAAACATGTTGTAAGATAAGAATATGGCTGTCTTCTGGGGTCTTGATTTGTGTAACCTCACAGACGTTTACAAACGTTTCGAAGATGCATATTTCTTCCGTCATCAGGGCGATTATGAGGCTTACTCATTTTCTTGATGGTTGAGGCAGCAAGGACCTCTGAAACGTCGGTAAAATTCTACCAGACTACACGATGCAACAATAAACAATACAGATATCTTCATTCGTCGCTGTCAAAACCTCAAGACATCAGTTTATGTTGTATAGCATTTTGTTCTAGTCTACGATGAGGTGATTTGTGTCTAACAATTACAGAAACGCTTTGTTGACTTATACCATTTATACTGATTTAACAGTAACTACCGAAACGTCATCATGTAAAAAGCGCTGAGTGATATAGAACACATAGAAATAATTATAAAGATTTTAAAAGCAATATTAGAGTTCTAATAACATGCTTTTAATCCCGAGTCATGCATAAGCTGAATATCGGAGTGTGTTGGAATGTTTATGCACTATAAATACCTTCGCGTTGCTTGACGCTTGAAAATGCCAACATTCGAGAATACCTTCCTATATCCCCCCCCTTCCCCTAACGTTACGTTCTGTACGTGTAGAGACGGAGTCAGTAACATTATCGAAGTAGGGATAATCCATTCCATTAGCTTCATTATCGCACCACAATGGCGCGTATAAGTGTTCTTGTGCACTAATACAGTGTGCTTGTACGTGCTTGTTTATTGTGGTGACACTGACAGCCTTAGGTTGAACGGAATCCTTGCATGGCGGACTGTGGTATTGATTACATCTAATGCCTGAAACAAAACTTTATACATACTGTCTTCATCTTCGGGGCTGAAGTGAATTGCTGTAATTGAATGAGTTTGTTATCTCTTAAACAGGGTATTTGTCATTTCTCGTCTCCGATCAAAAACGCAACTCAAAATTAATATCGTGATAAAAGCGAGAATTGCTTATAATATTAATCAGAAACTGAAGTTTCTCTCCCACTTTTGTGTGTCTGTATCTCGAAGCTGTCTGTTTAATTTAGCTGGGGAATTTTAATTACAGATATTATGTTGACATAGTTATTGGCAAGAGTTTCTGTCTCTCGTATTAATGCAGGAGGGGCGGATATTCAAATCATCTACTTCACAAGTCAAATAATTGAATGTTACATTTTGTGTGCCTTGTAACTTTTTTTAATAATTCATAATTCATTCTGGTGCTGGGAATGTAGTGCTCTGCTGATTTCAGACTTTTCCGTACAGTTTTGTGTTTTGTATCCAATGAAACTAAATGTAATTCTTACACGTATTTTAGAACGAACAAACAGCCTTGTACATGGTATTTGAACGAACAAACAGCCTTGTACATGGTAAAAGTTTCTTGTTGTCTGTTGTAAAACATTAACCCTTCCATAGTTACACACGTGATATCTTGCTTAAAAGCATTGTTACTGCTGGTGTATTTGTAACTTAGATCAGTAGAAAATTTGTTCACGTCATATTCAAGCAGTTAAAAGCAATTATCTAATAATTATTTAATTATTAATAAGTAATCGTTACATTAGCTACGAAACATGTATTTATAAAATTCATTCTTGTCGTCAATTTTGCAGACTTTTGTAAGCATTACATTTATATAGTTGTAGAAGTCATTTGCGTGGGAGCATAGTAAGATTTATAGCAAAGATGTTTATTGGAAGCCGTGCCATCACGAAAGACTTGTTTTATAGACATTTCAGAATAACAGCTGGCTTACGATGACTCTTTTGGGTTGTAGCTCCGAGTAGCAGCAGAGACCTTTAAAACGTCGGTAAACTTCTACCAGACTACACGGTGCTACAACCTACAAGACACCCATCTTAGGACTCAGCCTTGAGAACCTAAAATCCTACTTAATGGTCGACTTGTTTATAATTTTTATTTTCAAGTAGTCTGTTGTATAGTAAACCAAAGGCACTTTAGGGATTCCTATTTCATGTTGACTGCTGTGTGTGTTTTTGAATGGATATTGGCCCTCGTGACTTTGGGCATCGCACACATAGGAATAACTTTCCAGTTTCTGGCCGCTAAAAGAATTTCCAAGACTACACATGACCGTTAACAGTCCTTATAGTTTCATATGACGTAATAAAACGCGGTTATAAAGCCTGGAATCTTTCAAGTATACTCGAGGGCTCTGAAATGAGAACCCTTTTCACGAACTGGCATTAATACAATAAATACTTTGTTACGAAGGCGGGAAGCACTTCTGAAACGTCGATTAACATTACCATATTTGACGACGCAACATCCCTGAAGACGGTCATGTTCATAATCACCGCCGTGAAAAACCTGAAATCTCGCTCTCGAAGATTTTTTTTCCAACAAAATCTTCCCATGTACGCGTCGATATTTCAATAATTGTGTCAAATTTCTGATCAGATTCTCCTGTCGTTTGTGAGACACGACACGTCCCTGTGTGTCAGAAATCAGATCCTGAAATCGATTATGGGACACGGAATAGAATATCCTGCCCTTTTGCTCCTGCGACCAATGGTAGAACACTAGAACGTATCTGTTCCGCCGGAGATCATATTCTTATATTTAAACCAGTTTTATGTCCTTGATTTAATTTAGACAGCGGTCTCATCTGACGTCACGCCCTTTAGAGTGTCTGATAATAGATGCCGTATCCCCAAAGTACTGACACAGTATTTTTCATTCGTGTTGGCTCGGGTTTCCATTACATTTTCTCCCCTCTGGGGACTGCCGACCCGGAAATGTTAACCACTTTTCATTTGTGTGGTTTTAAATCGAGGCCTCAACCAGTATCCCCTGTCGTTATCCAGAGCGCCCAAACTTAAGGTAAAATTAATGGCGTGGTCGGTCAGTACCTAACCATTGACGACGGCGCAAGCCCACCAGGGTAACATAAGACAGGTACAGCACGGAAGTCAGAAATAATACCCGTCGAAGTTGAAAGGTCCCCAGGCAATGCCCGCTCGTCCTTCTGTTAAGGATAAAGTAAGAGTGAAGGCGTTAGTGTGATGATTGGCATAAAAGACGGAATTTTGAAATTTTGTATTAGTGAAAGCTGAGGCTATTGATTTGGAAGTTTAATACATAATTTAGAAGTTCCTACTGAGGGGGGTTGGTGGTAAATTTTGACGGCGTTAAGGGGTGGTAAATTTTGATTAATTTAAATCGGGAGGGCTGCATGAGAAGCATGCAGTGGCAACTTGGAACTTGGGAACCATCTCAGCATTTTAAAGCCGAAGTTCGCTTAAATAATATTTAATAATTCAGTCCGTACCGCGAAGAGAACACCACACTTCACCGTTACGAAGATCAACTGGTTAACGCTGTTTAAAGAAATGACCACTGTTCACCTTCTTGTCATCTTGTGTGATAATACATCAAATTTACTTGTGTTAAGTTCTGTGAGAATTGAAGGAGAACGTTAAATGTGGGGACATGTCACAGTGTGTTCGTTTGGTGTAAGTATCTCACATAAAGGGTAAGTGCTGTCAATTCTTCCACGTGCGACGGGTAGATGAGGGAGACATAAATTTCCCCTTTCCCAATCAAGACACCGCATTTGTCGTTCATTGTTCTGTCGAGTCCTTCCGGACGTAACATTTTTTTTTTCACTTTTCCTGAAGTGGACATAGAAATCGGTCTGGATTAAAGGAACGCCACATATAAAATCTCTGTGTTCAGAGTGAAAATTCATGGGCTCCCGATTCAGAAGAAGTGTTTAGTGGTAGGATTTCAGCGGCGTACTGTTTGAAAGCCACTCTTTTCCATAAATGACCCTGTTATAGTCCCACCATGGGTAGTGTAACAGAAATCCATACGATATTTTTATCTTGAGAACGATATGCTAGCTCGATCATCAGGTCGATTTCTCTGCATCTGCGTTTGTGGGCAAGAGTATTCTGTTTTCTAAAACGCAATCATGAGATTATGTCCTGTGGTCTCCGACTGTTCACTTTTTTACCGAACACGTCGCGAGGGGACAGGAGAGATATCCCAGATGACGCCACATTCATTTCATCTTTCTAGCTGAAATCCCCTAAGGACCGATGGCTCCTGTTGGGATCTGGAGAGACAAGAGTAGAATTTTCTGTGATATCAGAAACAGACCGTGAATACGTAAACAGGTCATGTCAGCTTCACCCCTCCCACTCCCCATTTAAAACCTCCACACTCCCTGGGTACCTGATGAAGGGGCCCAGTAGTTTAAGGAAGTATGTAGACCAGTCACCTCACATATTAATTGCATTTTTACTCATATAAAAATTATCACGCTTCTTAGGACATTACATTCATTTTTATGGGACATTTCATCATTGTAATAGATTGTTCCCCTGTCCTCCAGCCTAAAATCCATCTTAATGTTATCTCCATATAATCTTCTTTCAAAGGACTGTGTTGTGAGAGATTTTTGGTCCAGAATTTTAAAAGAATTTATAACAACTCTTTCTTAACACCTAAGAATTCTTGGCAATATTTTAGATTCTCACGGTGGTATCAAGATGGCTGACTGTTTTATAGATTTTTGTATGCTTCTCGTAATAAACAGTGATTATTTCTTTAAACGGCGTTAACCAGTTAAAGTTTGTAACGGTGAAATGTTGTGTTTCCTTTGCGGTATGGACCAAATTATTAAATATTGTTTAAATGAACTTTGTGCTTCAAAGGAGCAGGGAATCATCCAAATAAATAATTTGACCTGCAAGTTCCCGGTAGTATGACAGGAACTCAGTAACACAATTTACCCCGGCCAGGGAGTAGTTGCCCGTCTCGTTCCTTGAAGCTGATGCCGATGGTCGAACTCTAGACGTAAGAAATGCGTCTTGGAACCATGCGTAATTAATGGACCATCCACCGGTACATGAATGATGCATCTAATTGAAATGCAATTCAGTTATCAAAACTTTTATGAATAAAAATTTTCTTGGATATTATCCATCTTCTAGTAAATATAAAACGTAAAACGACGTTTCGGAGATGGGACTCTATCTCCGTCTTCAGGTTCCTACACAGTTGGGCCCACTAGATAGAGCTAATCCCTATCTCTGGACCGGACACTTGTGATTGGAAATACGTGTTTTACGACAACTTTTACCCCGTAGGATTTGAGGCTTTCACGGCTGTGAGTCTGAAGATGGCTGTCTTCTGGGTTGTATCGCCGTGTAGTCTGGTGGAAGTTTACCGACGTTTCAGAGGTCCTTTCTGCCTCCATCATCAGGGCGATGAGTGATGACTTTCAATTTTATCCATAAAAACTGTTTTTTTTAATTACAAATGTGCTGTATTCAAAATTCATAACGAAGGCAGGATACGCCATCCTGTTTTGTGGAGTCTGAAACCGAGTTACGAAACACTGCGAAATGTTGATAAATGCTGAGTTTGTAAACAGAGCCAGCCCCGTGCTGTGGGATACTTTTGTAGAGTCAACAGAATACCTTGGCGGAATTTATGAATTGTTAGGCAACTACCTATACTAGTAAAATATAAATAAGCTTAATAATAACTGAGCATACAGGATTATTTTTCTGAAAACGTTTTGTAACGTTGGACTGAAAGAAACATGTAGTATGTTGCGGAATGGGATAATATATCACAGCTTCTATATCATTTATTATTATTATTATTAGTGTTCTGTCTGACGACAGGTCCATATGAACAGGATCCTTCCATCCTTTTCTCTTCTCGGACTGGGACCTGTTCATATACGTTCTTGGCAGATGATCCAGAAGTGGCTTGCCATTGCCTTCTTCTGTGTGTGAATGGGATGCCACGGAGAAACCGGGGAAGCCCCCGGAGGAAAACTCCGTGTTGCCTAGACCACGGCCTTGCCCAACACAAGTTATAAATTCGGGCACCGCCGGGAATCTAACCCGAGACCCCAGGATTACAAGGCCAGCGTTCTAACCGCTACACCACCATGCACTCTATATCATTACCGCTTGATAAAAGAGTTTAAAATTGAGATTAATATTATAAAATGTGTTTAGGTCCAAATGTATTTCTTCCGTGTCTTCACGAGATTACCAGCTTCATACCCGTACCATCGTCAATATTAAGAGAGAGAAAACATTGATGGTGCTTGAGCGTAGGGTCTGAAGTCCAGAGAATGACATTACGGGAGAACAGACGAAATTTAAAATCAGGAGTTCCTTGATTTTTTTTTTCCTTCAGCATAAATTATTATTAGGGTGATAAAATCAGGGAGGACTAGCATGTTACCAGCATGGAACAGACGAGAAATGAATACAAAATCATTTTCAAAAAACCGGAAGGGAGGGTATCCCTGAAGACCTAGGCGTAGATGGCAAGATAATATTAAAATGGATCTTAGTGAAACAGGGTGGGAGCGTGTGGTTTATATTTATTCTGACTTATTATAGAGACCGGTGGCGGTCTCTTATGGACACGGTAATGAACCTCTGGCTCACGCCCAAGGCAATTAATTTCTTAACTAGCCGAGGACTCAAAATCTTCTTTGTCTCTCTACTGATGTTCGTTCTTTATGTCTATTGTCGTAATTCCACGCTATCTTCAGTCGTCTGTCTTCACCTGTTTCGTCTATAAAGTCTTCTAATTTTTTTTCTCTTGAACGGCGCTAACTTCACTTTTGGAACCGTGCGTAAAGAACCAACGTTCTGAGTCTTTAATCCCATTTGCTGTGTCTCTCTTTAAAGCCCAGTGGTAATTAGACGTAGCATCTGCTTTGATAGTCGCTAACTCTGCATTTTGTATTAGTTTCTTTGTAATGGTGAAGTCTTGTGTTTTCTTTGCGGTAAGGACTAGATTCTTAAATATTTAGACGAACTTCGGCTTCGAAATGGTCGTACAAATTCCTCTTTTGTCTGCCGGACCGCTGGCTAGTAGTCAGCGCGCACCCGGAAGGTCCTGCGACCGGCCATCTCGACACAGGTTTTTCCTTGGTTTTCCTCTGTCTTCAAGCAAATGCTGAGATGGTTCCCAAGTTCCAAGTTGCCACTGCAAGCTTCTCATGCAGCCCTCCCGATTTAAATTAATCAAAATTTACCCCCCCCCTCCCCTCAGTAGGAACTTCTAAATTATGTCCTAAACTTCCAAATTAATAGTCTCAGCTTTCTCTAATACAAAATTTCAAAATTCCGTCTTTTATGCCAATCATCACACTAACGCCTTCACTCTTACTTTATCCTTAACAGAAGGACGAGCGGGCATTGCCTGGGGACCTTCTAGCTATAAGATGTTCTTTCTCCCCCCCTGAAATTGAAGTGTCTCTCATTTCTCCCCCACCAATTTCCTCTCTCTCTCTCTCTCTTTGCTTCGAAATACTTTATCCAGTTTGGCCACGATCGTATTTCTACAAAGGACAATCAGAACTACAGTTTCCTTCTAATGATTTTAAATGAAGTCATCTTCCTCGCTAGATATGGGACGAACGCATTGAAGCTCTGAACTTTTATTTTATGTATGAATGGACGCTATAACACACAAAGTTTTTAAACAGTGCTAGGTATAGGAGTTTAATGTCTGAGCGGAACACGAAACAAAGCCACCGCGTGTCATGACAAATGCGTTGTCTTTGTTCAGGGGCAAAAGTGACAGATGTTGACAATCTGTAACGTGGCAGTTTGCAGTCGTGACGTTTCGGCGTACTCGAACGGCTCTGTCATTTACTGGCTATTGTGTGGGACAGCCCCGTCTCTTTTTAAGATATTTACTTCGTAATCAGGAACAAGAGAAAAGTTACTTTCAGTAATTTTCTCTTCCATTACTTTATCGTCGATGTAGTGTCCAGAATTTCCTTTTTCTCGTGGAGTGACTTAGCTGTATGTTAATTAATTAACCACTTACAATCCATACAGACGTGCCACATCACGCACACCACAAATTGTGCCTGGCGTTTTTTTTTCGAACACCCACAAAGCCCAGCACAGAACAGTACTGATAAGGGTCTCGTGAGAGTTAAGTCCTTCTGCAAAGTAAGAAAAAGTAAAGTTTCCTTTTCATCCTAGCACATTATTAGGACTCACATAACGTGAGAAATAAATGTAATAATCATACATCTCGTGTTAGACGCAGCTGAATAGCAGGCTTCATGCTCCGTCCTCCTTATTTCAGGGATAGAGCTGTAGCATGTAACACGCAGGTTCTCGTCATATTATTATTATTATTTATTAGAAAAAATCATCGAACGTAGTAAACGAGTGGTAAACAGTTCTGGTTTGTTTGTATACGGGAGGTCCCGGGTTCAGATATCGGCCGGAAACCGTCTATCCTCACAGTTCGTTTCGTGGTTTTTGTCAGTTCTTGCTGGCATATGACAGGATATTGCCTGAAATTAGGCCACGACCGCTTCCTTCCACATCCGTTCCAATTTATTATCCACTGTCATCCTCTCATTCGACGTCAGAAAGTCTGATAGTAAATAAAGAGAGAAAGTCAGTGATTTCCTTAAGCAGCGTTAATCAGTCGATCTCTGTAATGGTGACGTGTTGTGTTTTCTTCGCGGTAGGAACTGAGTTTTTAAATGTTATTTAGATGAAATTTTGGCTTCAGAAAGTTAGGTGAAGTAATCCACACCAGGATATGCGAATAAAAATAGAACTCTTTTAAATTGTGGTTTTATGACTGAACCCCCTTAATTGGTCAGTGAACGAACCCCGCTAGCCGAAAAGAACTTCGTAATGGTAATTATGTTCTGGAGTTTATTATTCAAAACAAATAACACATTCGGTTTTAATTAATGCATACACGCAATTTGAGTAAAAATGTATATAAAAACCAGTCTGTAAATGTAACGAGCCTAGCAAATTAGCTTTGTAATATATTTTTTTGGGGGGGGGCCTGTAAGAGACGTGTATTTTTATAAGTTTTAATTATTGGCGTCTGATTGATATACGGTCTCAGTGTTTAATATTTGTAGCAAATATGCTCGTACTGCAAACTCAGAATATAACATAACAGGAAATTCTGTGAAATGTAATTTAAATATACAAAGTTTTAATTTCAAACGGATAAATGATGGGTCGGGGGACCTAATTTGGCGAGATGTGAACTGGATGATAATTACAGCAATTAACAGAAATTTCTGTGTCCTCTGCTTGTAAGTCTTCGCTATTTTGCATCGATATACGATATCGTTATGTGAGGGTTAAAGGTGCCAGCTGATAATCTTATCAAATCCTAAAGATGATATTTGTCTCTCTATCTTGCGTTTGATTCCTCCCTTTGGAGTCAAAATATTATTGTCAGTACCCTGACATCAAAACACCCTCAATGTGTGTTTTGACTTTAATATATTTTCCGCAACAGGTAAAATTTATAGCTTTGTATATTTTACATAAATTTTCACTCCGTGGCAATATATTTCACTTTGTTTAAATATATCCATCATATTACAATAGTTACCGTCATACTCTTTAAAAAAAACTTAGTTTTTTAACTCGTATACAGTCATTAAGGTCATTTTAATGGCGATGTACCTAAAATTGCAGTCCATTTTAGCAGTAATGTTAAAAATTAGTCGTCTACATATTAATTTTTGCTATAAATTCTGTTTAACTATGCGGATGTGTTTTTTCTGGTCTTAATTGTGAGAAGGAATTCGAAAGGAAACAGTCTCGTGATGTTATTACGAAGAACTCAGGGTCGACCTGTGTCTGTCTAAAGCCAATTGCAGTCTCTGATCATATCAGTATAATAACACATCTCCATCTCTGGCAATGCACAAATTTGTCAATGAATTGGGAGTAACTGGAAACTGATTGATAATCCGCTGAAAACATTCGACTCATACCCAGAGCAAAAAGTCCCTGTGAGTGATGTGGTTTCATTATCAGCGCTGCGAATCCCGAGAATAATAAATGTTGAAATTATTTGGTATTTTCCGTGGTTCCATTTACAAACAAATTAGGTCACGTGTCAGATCTTTATTACTGGTTCATTTGTATTGAAATGAATTACTTGGATGCATATTAAATTCATGGGGATTATCTACTGTGTCAGTAGACAGGCCCGAAACGTTTTCCGAATAGTGGTGAAAAATCCCGAATAAAGCTGTTACAGTGTCTGTAATCAGGTTTTTCCTTTAAAACTACTTTATATTACAATGCAAGTTTTTCAATTTATTCATCTGTTTTGTAAATTATTATAGTATGTGTTCTGTTGATCTTCTTATTTTATGTATCTTATGTTTGTTTTCCATTATTCTGTGAATAAATTAATTAACATATGAGTTATTTATTTATATGTAAATAAGTTTGGAATATTGTTGTATATTTGTAAATGAAGGCGCAGTATTGTAACATCGTAGTAACGATGAATAGCGCAAATTTTAAATTTTAACATCTGTAAATAAAGTTTGTGTATAGACCTGAATTATATTATATATTTTAGTCTGTAATAATGTGTGTCACTGATTAAATCAATACGACGAAGGATAATAGACGACTGTATTGAAATATAGTGACTTTAAGAATTCAGCTGAAAAGGACCGTCAGATGTAAAGAAGATTCTGGACACAAAAAATCTTGACGAACGAGAATGTTAACTGAACGTCTAATGCTTTTGTCTTACGAAGTAGGAATGTGATTTTTTTTGTAGATGCGTTGGAAAAGTTCTTTAATCTGGAAGGAGGGAATATTTGAAGATTCCGAGACATTATCTTCTTGTTAGTCTATGGTTTTATTTCGATGTGTCTGTTTGACCTTATAAGTACTGAACCATTTAACGGATTTTCACAAAACTGGGCATGAAAATGGTGTCACTGGAACCTTACATCGTTCATGGTTCTTGCAATATGGGAAAGAAAATTAATTTATCTCATGTGCTGGATACCCTTAAGTCTGAACCCACTTTCATGAAAACTGGAAGAAACCGGGGAAAATCGACGTTGTTATGCTGAAAATAAGGCGAGCTTTATGATGTACAGTTTTGAAAAAAAAAAAGATAACAGTTGTTTTTCTGGTTCAGTCTGCAAATGGACGTACTTAGGACTACATTCCCCTGTGTAATGTGAATTCCGAGCTTTTGAGTCTGTCATATATTTAACGCGTTTAAAGGAGAATGCTCTCACATAAATTCATGTTCCCGAGCTGCTGCATTAAGTAATTGACTCACGTGCAAATGACGGTAATATATTTCATAACCACGCATTTTTTTTAACGGAGTACCCTTCGGCTCGCTGCAGATCTCTTTATGGGACAGAGGTAAGCCCTTCTCATATCTTAGCTACCCGATTAGTTGCTTTCAACATCCAGAAAGTGAGTAATTTCACCTCCAGGCAGCGTCTTTTCAGCATCCATCTTGTTTCTAAAGGTCTGTGTGGATTTCGGCTCTGAAATGGCTCGCCGGCTCAATAACCCTCCTTGTCGCTGCAGAAATGACTTATGAGCCTCACGTGAGAAGATTAGATCACTGCGCCTTGGGAAGAAAGTAGTATCACGTCTACCCTCAAATACTCTTATTCTCCAGCTTTGGAATTTACAGAACGAAGTACAATTTCAGTCTCTTAAGATTTCCTATTTGTAACTCAGTGGAGTAGACTCCGTCTTTTGAAGACAGTCTTCGCCATTTTTTAAACCCCAAGATTCATAATCGTCTTCACAGTAGCCCGCTACCGGTCCCTATCCTGAGCCATATGAATCCAATCCACATAGCCAAACCCTGTGTCTCTGAGATCTATTTTAATATTATCATACCGTTTACGCTTAGGTCTTCTGAGTTGTCTCTTCCCTTCAGGCTCCCCAATCAAAATTCTGTACGCATTTCTCATCTCGCCGTCCCTCACTCATCTTTCTTAATTTGATGATCCTAATAATATTTGATGAACGGTACAAACTATGGAGCTCCTTAGGGCAAGAATTCTCGTTAAAACCCTCAGTGTGTGTTGGTCCCTTAACGTGAAGGACCAAATTTTACACCCACACAGAAGAACAGGTAAAATTATAATTTTGTATCTATTAATCATTTAAAACGGTTCAGTTGAGCACAGATTGTTTAAAAGGGTCTTATACATAAATTCTTTAACCTCAAAAATAAACGCACAAAGATATGATTAAAAATGTTGAAGACAATTCTTATTAAAGTCACTTATATCAGTGCGAGTTGGTTAAAAGCATAAATTCCACCTAGCAAACTGTAGGAACGTAGCTAATCGTGATCCCAGTGCCCCCAGACATGACCTGATCCTCCAAACCGACATCAATTCCCAATGTGACATACCAACGTGAAAGTTGTTTTCGATTGGAATTGTAACGCGAAGTGTTATTTTAATCTCAGCGAAATATTTTATTACTACAGCCTGACATTGAAACGAGGTGACGCGAACTTAAAATTGCTACCCGTGCTGTATTGTGGTTGAATAGCGTTTCGGAGGGACTTTTTGCTTCCATCTTCAGGGTGAAATAAACCAATTATTTTTTTCCGGTTCGAAGAATCAGCACCTTAAATCTTGGATGACTATTGTTGTTGAAAAAATTAACTTTTATAAATTATTGTTTATCACCAGTTGTCTGGTATATGAACATTGCTCGTCTTTTGAGCACAAAATATGAAACATTACCGCTTTAGGTTTGTCTGTTTCATCAAGGATTATATATATATATATATATATAAAATTTTAAACCAAACGAATTTTAAACAACCATTATATCTGCTGGATATGTGTACATTTCCGGATAAAAAGTACAGTTCGGGATAAAAGTTTGATACACGCAGAGGTATAAAGGCACTTAATGTAAAATGTATACGGATTTTTAATTTCAGTTTTTCTTTTGAACGGAAATTCCATTTCGTTTTTAAGCCGGCGTCAGTCTGCAGATATAAAAATACAACATTGAACAATATCGCCTGTAAAAACAGCTGAATAAGTAATTAAAAATTCCAAATATGTAAACACGAAACGGAAACATTCCTGTCTAAACAAATGAAATTCTTTGTGTTTGCGAAATGACGGAGATTCGAGAATTGGGGATTAAATCGATGTGTTATCGAGACTGCGTACGTAGATAATGTGTTGGTCACATGACGTCAAAAGTTTGTAATGACGTTTGAAGACAAAGGACGAAACTGATGAGGAACGTTTGTCATCATATAGGAATTTATTTAACAAATACACGAAACAGATTAAACAAATTAAATGCAAGAGTACAAAGTACAACAAATAAATTTCTATTTATTTATTTATTTTTATTTGTGGTTTATTTATCGACACTATCAATGCTGATGACAAAACATCAAGTGATAGAATGATGAATGATTAATAAATTGTAAAATATATATTTCGGAAGCTATCATGAATCATTTCTAGATCTAAGTAGACTCTGAGGTTTTCACGGCTGTGATTCCGAAGATGGCTGTCTTCTGGAATGGTATGCAGTGTAGTGTTGTAGAAGTTTACCGACGTTTCGGCGATCCTTGCTGTCTCCATCATCAGGGCGATGATGGGAGGTAGCAAGGACCTCTGAAACATCCGGTAAACTTCCACCACGGCGCGACAGTCCAGAAGACAGCCATCTTCAGTTCAAGGTCTGTCTATGAATTTACCTTGAGATACTGAGGAACACCTCGGATGACGATAGATGTTAGATTTCAGGTCCTCAAGGCTACGAGTGTGAAAACCTTCTGGGTTGATGCTCCGTGTAGTCTGGTAGAAGTTTACTGACGTTTCTGAGGTGTTTGCTGCCTCGAAAGGAATTGTTTTGACTAGCCGAGTTAACAATTCGTTGCTTAAAATGAATTAGGTTCGATACAGTCGTTTCTAGATGTTTCATTTTCCTCCCCGGCTGTATTGGAGTGTTTAAACATAAATTATGTCACTTGTGGCGTTGATGAAGTGTTCCTGTCTTTCGTAATGACCAAGAAAGAAGTTTTGCTCGTAAGCACATTCTATGTTATAACTGGAATTTCTTTGGCCCTAGAAAATGATGTTAGTGATATCGGAAAATTATGACGTGTGTTCCGTCACTGGAAATGAAGAAAAGACAGAGATGAAATGTGAGGCAATATGAGGTCACGAAAAGTGAGCCGGGGGGGGGGGGGGGGGGGGGGGGGGGAGGTTAAATAAATAGCGTACTATGGTCTCTGCTATACTAGTCTCTCGGATTACCTCCATCATGACGCATAAGTAATGCCATTACAGCGTACGATAATATAGTTGGATCAACTTAAGCTAACGCCTTTACGCGTGTAAGATTATACTTGGTAAAAAAGTACCGATATTTTAGCTTGAATCTTTATCCTTTAAAAATAATAAATAGAGTATTAATATTTATATAAAAATAAATTTTATTTGATGTTTTGTATGCATAAGAAACGTGATATCTCAGTTTGCAGGAAAAACAAAATTAAAGGCAATAAAGAACAGACGTATTTTCAGAATGTGATAAAGTTATTGGGAACAAATATATATATATAAAAAATTAAATTAAAATTAATGAAAATATAAGAAATGTTAATTTCGAGAAAACTTGCATCCGTTCAATTTGTCTTCAGGTATGATATTTAAAAGCGTGAAGATAAAATATAGAAAACAATGAATTTACCTTTGTTTAATTTGTTTATATTTGTTTATTTGTTTAAATCTTGTCAGTCTAATCACAATAAAATTCCTATTAAATATTAAAATATTACTATAATTACTATAATTAACATTTAAATATTTAAAATATATTAAATGATGTTCTCATCGAAATGTTCGATTTTCATTAGATCGTCACTAATTAATTTACCTTTTTTGTGTGGGTGTGGAACTTGGTTGTCCACACTAGAGGACGAAAACAGATTGAAGAATGCTGAGGACAATACACAACAGGAACTCTCTTTTTTTTCTGTGAGTTCTAATTTCACCATTTTCATCCAACATACGCCGTTGTTTCGATAAGACCAATATTCCAATCATGTTACCAACAAATCAATCAATTTGATATTGTTAGGGAAAATAATCTTTCCTGACATCTGTTGACTCAAACCAAAAATTAATGTTTTTCAACACAAAAAAACACGGAAACAAAATATGGCGTACTTTTTATAAATTAATCTAATCATGTAAAAATGTAATTAGTGCATCATGTTAGTGCTTTTGTAAGTCCTGTGTCCCTTAAGTGCGTCTTCCTCTCTGTTAAAATTCTCTCTCTTTAATTACAGTTTAAGAACCCAGATGCCACTAGTAGTGTAATATTTACTTTCCTCTATTAGGAGCGTCTCGTAGCAGATGGAACTGCATTATGGTCCTCACATGTGTTGAAAATGTCTTTGAGGCATTCACTCCAACGCTGTGTGGGCAAGATATCCAGCAACATTACTTTTTAGGTTTATATCCTGCGAGGAAACAGCCTTTTATGACGACGTCCCCCCCCCCCCCCCCCACTCCCCGTTTGTTTAAAGACTTCGTCTATTTTCAAGACACTCAGGACGAAGATCTCAAAAGCTTGTTATTTATATAATTAACTTTATAGGTTCTAGTATATTAATTAACTTCTTTTTTGTATACCCCTAGCCGAATATATTCTATGAAAATTACCCTGAAGATGGTTGTCTTCAGGTTTGTTGCGCGGTATAGTCTGATAGAAGTTGTCCGACGTTTCAGGAGTTTTTAGGGGTATAAACACACCTGAAACGCTGGTAAACGTCTACCAGACTACACGTACAACATCGTAAAAAACAGTTATCTTTATATTTGTCGCCGTGAGAACCTTAAATGTCACCTATAATTGTCGCGGATGAGTATCCGCTGTTAAAAATCCTTAGCGGAAGTTTCGAACTTTTTCGCGGAGGAATTTGTACAACCCTCAACCTGGAGGATCAGTGGCTTTGATTTTATGTTAATTTTGCCCTGGGTCAATCGTCTTCTTTTGCGACTTAAGAGCTGAAATACAAGAGGGAGGATGATATTAAAGTGGATTCTGTAAGTTGATAACGTGTTTTGGAGTCATTCGGCATTGAATTAGTTTCACTAGTGGTAAATTGATTTAGAGGTTTTAAATATACGTTCTCTAATACGACATGTATTGGACGGAAATTTTAAGAACCGTCCGAATACTTGTACTGAAATTAATTCCGCCCCCCCCCCCCAAAAAAAAGGAATAGTAAAGATTTAGTATTTGCGTCATATATTATTTTATTCATTAAGCAAATTTTACTTTATATTTTTAAAAATTAAAGCATTTTTATCTTGGGTTAGATAGGTAAACTGTTTCTATTCCAGGTATAATTCTCTAGAGTATTTTAGAACGTTACAATTTAATTAACAAACAAAAACATCCGTCTTTTGTTATTTGTAAAATGGAAGTATAAAATTATTAGCTTGTCCATGTGTCGTATTCAGGAACATCCTACATCTCGCTTTTCTCTCAGTACAAATTTATATGAAATCTAAAACTTCTTGACGATGGTGAAGAGTCAATTGAATAAAAATTTTCTTGGATATTATCCACCGTCTAGTAAATATAAATCGTAAAACGACGTTTCGGAGATGGGACTCTATCTCCGTCTTCAGGTTCGTACACAGTTGGGCCCACTAGATAGAGCTAATCCCTATCTCCGCTCTAATTTTTTAAACTATCTTCAGTTTCTTCCCCATGCAGTCAGTATCCAGTCGGTATCCTCAAGAAAAGTAGCCTCTGTTCTGCGTCCTTCCCCCCTACCCAAAAAAAAAGCTTCCATCATAAATCTTAGTCTACAAAACGTCTTTACGTTTGAGATTCTCATTCTAATATGATACCGCTACTTACAAAACGTAGTCATGTTGTTTTAATTTTACATGGGAATGTAATTCTTCAGGTGGTATGTATGTTTTATGAGTTTTGTCTTTTGTCGAATTTCTCCGTCCGCTTTTGTTTTACAATTCTGTTTCCGAGAACAAGTATATAAGAAACGAATAGCGACGGACATTTTCCAGAGAATCCGTCTTGCCATTAATTTCAAACTGAAGGGAAAGGAAACTTCAGTTCAAAGCGAGACAAAAAAAGTGCGTTTACACATAAATCTTAAAGTCAACACTCCGATTCCGGGCATTCATATAATAACTTCATCGTCTAGGTGTCAGCATTTTCTTCCTAAAGACGTCAAATGTTACGTCCTGGTCTGATAAGATCAACAGAGTAACAGGAGAAGCTGTGCAATGCGTCAGTTGTATCACCGCTTCTAATAGAGGGCAGTGAAGAAGGGATTCGTGATTTTATTCCCGAAAAGAAATTGCGTATTGACATTTATAGGAAGGAAAATGAAGACAAGATTGTCACTGCTCCGTGGTAAAACATGTGTTTGAAATTGTCGGCTTTTACCTCCTTGAAGATGATGTTCTCCTGAGGTTTGACTCCGAGTAACGTCATAGGTTGATGCCAACGTTTCGGAGAAACTTTCTGCCTCCTTCTTCAGGGAGGAAAATGGAAAGCGTGTGTTCATCTGAAATCCTGGTATCTACCTGGTAGTCTACATGACATCTAGGCTCAGATCATCATCATCATCATCATCATTAAACACGTGTGTTATTTTTTACCTCAAAATAGAATGCTAGTAATTATAGTCTGTAATTAGTATTTATTTTTCGGTGAGATCAAGTGTTTGGATGCAATTCAATTCAACAGCCATATGACACTATTTCTAAATAAATCTGTGTAGATGTCTACACGAAACTACGATTTAGCATAAGCATAGAACAGCGTATAAGCCCGTCTATATCCGTGTGTGTCGCTTCCGTTATCACATTGTTTCAACAGTGACCTTTGATTTAAGGCTTGCATTTTCATTCAGTTGATCGTCTAGTGTACACTTTTCCAGTCTTGTTTGTCCAAGATACATTTTAATAGTATCCTCTCATCCACACAAAGGCTTCTCAATCTGTTTCTTCTTTTCATGTTTTAAATAAAGGATTCTTACTTACGCATTCTTATTTTATCTAATGCGTGCTACATTTTCTGCCCATCTCATGTTTCATGATTTTACCATTTTAATTACACTACATGACGAATGTGCTTTAAATTATGAAATTAAAAGCGCGTGATGTCCTCTGTGTACTATTTATTGAGCTCGGAAAATATGAAAATTTGATCAGACAGCCTAAGATGTGTCATTCTTATAGTTAACGCCTTCGTAAAACGAAAGGGTAACAGGTTAATACGACAGCATGATTGATATTTATTTATTTATTTTTAGTGTTCTGTCTGACGACAGGTCCATATGAACAGGATCCTTCCATCCTTTTCTCGGGCTGGGACCTGTTCATATACGTTCTTGGCAGATGATCCAGAAGTGGTTTGCCATTGCCTTCTTCTGTGTGTGAATGGGATGCCACGGAGAAACCGGGGAAGCCCCCGGAGGAAAACTCCGTGTTTCCTAGACCACGGCCTTGCCCAACACAAGTTATAAATTCGGGCACCGCCGGCAATCGAACCCGAGACCCCCAGGATTACAAGGCCAGCTTTTTAACCGCTAGACCACCGTCATGATTGATATTTGTGCTGTAAATAAATTATCTTTATCTCGTGCAATTATAACTTTTACACCCAGTGTTCTGCATTTTTTGTAAACCTGCAGCAAAAATTATAATAATCTTACGATTTGGTTAATTTCTGTACGGCACCCAAATTCAATCCCGTATTTAAAGGAGCAAAAATTTCTTTTTTATATAATGTGAGGACGTGGGTAATTTCGGAATCGGTCTCGTGGATGTAAGGAAATAAGACGAAAAGTGAAATTCTCGTAGAAAGTAAAGGCAGAAGAAGATGTTGAGAAGTGACACAGAAAAGGAAGAAGTTGATAACTTCTATTGTGGGGAACAGATGGCGGTTAAGCCGAGGAAACGTAGGCGAAGAAAATTGAATAAGATGGTGATTGGTCTTAAAGACGAGGGACCGTAATAGATTGGGAACCTGAAAACCTTCGGGAAAAAAACCCAAGTCTTGCGCTCTTCCACTTTAAAGAGTTTTGTTACTGAAACAGAAAAGAAATTATCGTCTATTTCGACTAATACACCAGATGGATTAGTTTAAATCTTAATTTCCTTGGGTTGGTACGTAAGAAGTAGGCTGTTTTCTATAAAACACGGCTTCCTGTGTTGATGAAAAATACTGCGACCCTAATTCCAGAAGGTTTTATTGGAAGTAAGCCGGAATTTCTATGAAATTAAATTCAAGCGGTTCTTTTCTAGTAAGTACTGTGCATCGTTTTTATTTTAAAATTATGTAAATAAAATTGCCTGCATCATCTCTCATTTTGGAGGCAGTAAACACCTCTGAAACGTCGGTAAACTTTTACCAGATTCGATGGCGAAACATCCCACGAAACAGCCATCTTCGCGTCAACCTGAAATCTCTCATTCTGTGTTAACATATTTAAAACTACGAAGATTATATGAATGGTATTCTGTTTTGGTGTTTTGGCAGTGGGCTGACATTTCAGGACGTACTGTATCTGTACTTCATCCCTGATGATGGACACAGTACGATCCTCTGAAACGTTGGCACACGACCAGAATATTACGCGACTAAACTCGTATATTTATCGATATTCCCACTGGCTTGGACAATTCAAATTTCGTAGTCTGTAGGTAATTGGACACTGAAAATTGTACACTTTCTTCATTATGTTTGGTATAGACTAAATTTCCACCATCTGTTCACTTCTATGTAGACGCAGATAGAAGACAAGAAACCTTGTGTCATTATCGATAGATCGATACTTGTACGCGAGCGAGGCTTATGGTCATCATACTACATTTATATTTCGTTAACGATTATATACGATACCAGGAAAATAAGAAATATTTGTTGCATGTTAAAGTCGTTGTTTCAGTGGAAAAAAGGATTAATTTTATACCCTTGAAAAAGGTTTCATATTCGTGGGATTATTTTTTAAATTTCGAAGGTTTTATTTTTGAAAAGCAACACATACGATTCTGTAATATCTAAAATACTGTGCATTGAACAAGGGAAAATTAACAGATAACGAAAGCTTAGCTTTTTAAGGATTAGGATTTACGTTTTCCTGAAATGTAACTCCGGAATTAAGTAACTACAAGTTATTATCTGTTACAGAAATTGCCCAACTTATGTAATCCAGAGTTTCAAAGAACCCTTTCCTGAAAAAAGTAAAAAAAGGGGGGGGGGGGGGGGGTTAGAATAATGGATACGTGTATTAAAGTGGCGTGAAAATGCCAATTTACATACCTCATTGTCCTCTGTGTTAATTTATTGCTGATACATCTACTATTACAAAGCTCGTCAGTCCTATATTACATTACAAAGAGTCATTTGTAAGCATATTTGTTTCAGTTTAAATATCAGTCACATTAAATTTGTTTTAAACAGTACTTGCGAAACGTAATTAGACCTCTTAATTTTCGAATTACTTTTAAAATAGATAATTTTTGTTATGTATAGACCTGTAGTGTCATTTACTACCGTAAAATTCACACATAATTTAAATAGGCATACAGGATGTCTCAAAAACAGTTACACATAACTAACTAACTAACTAGATGGCTTACCGAACTCGAAGGTTCATCACCGAATTAACCAAAGCCCTCCACCGGACCCTGTCCTGGGCCAACAAAATCCAGTCTCCTTCAACTCCTATCTCCCATAGATCCCGCCTGAGATTATCCTCCCATCTACGTCTAGGTCTCCTCAGAGGTCTCTTCCCCTCAGGCTTCCCAACCAATACCCGGTGCACACCTCAAAACAGTTACACATACAGTCATTAAATGCCTGACAAGCGTCCACCGTATTACGATATACAATGTGTTTACATATTTTTGGGATAACCTGTTTTTTTTTTTTTTGAGAAACTGATAAAATTCGTACGCTTAATCGAGCAATGTCACGTGACGTCTGCTAATAATTGTTGTCTTGTTATTCTAATAAATGTCGCAACAAAATTGTCACACTTTGGAAGATTTAGTTCTCACACAATTTCATAAAACTGTGTGGCGCTAGTGTTGCGCCCACCTAACAGGTGTTTACACCCGCCACAATTTTGTTATTGATTGTGGTTAAATTACAAGTTGGCCTCTCGTGGCGACTTCCTGAAACTCGGTGATTTGCTTCAGAAGACGATTACAAAGAGCATGCTGATTTCGTAAGCGCAATTTTTACAGAAGGAAGTTAAGTATTTTTATAGAATATCATGAGAATAGCTGTCTCTCGTTTGTTGTGAGATAATATTGAGAGAATCCTTGGAAGAATGCCAGATTAAATCCAGTAAATTTCCATAGTAACCATAATTTTATTTCATTCGGAGAAGTGTTTACTTTGAACTTGATTACGTTTTCGCATTTGCATTAAAATAATTTTAGTGTTTACCGAACATCTTTGACCGCCCCTGACCCAACTCAAGATGCAGCCTGCGTTTCTGGAAGCACGTATTACGAGGGATGTAGAATTTTTTGGCGTAAGTCCACATCGAGAGGAAATAAGGTTATTCCGTATTCTTGGTGGCCGTGTCTCTAGAGAAGTGTTGCAAACCCGTGTAAGTGCTTCTTCCTCCTGACGGATGGGCGGACGGCGACTCTGGGTATAAATTACGAGCTATTTCAGTGGCGTTGCGCTCCTCAGATTGGCCCGTGGTTAAATTCTTTCTGTGCTGAAGCTTCTAAGATACGAATAAAAATAACCTGTAATAGATTTTGAGTTCTCAAGATAGTGACTGTAAATATTGAGGTGCTGAGGACATAGTTTGGTAGAAATCGACCATCCTGATCATGGAGGAATTAATAACCTCTAAACCCTCAGCTGGTTTCTACCAGAATATACTGCGCTACACGCCAGAAGACACTCATCGTTTACTTATTCTGTTTTTCTGTTTTATTTTTATGTGCATTTTATAGACAAATTTGACCTTTCATTCGTTCCCCCAGCAGCTGTCTGACGTAACCGCTTGATCGATTTATTAAATATTCGGAATGGTAAACCCATAGAAAATATTGCTAGATGTTTTCGTGTATTTTTGATATTGGTTTAAGAGCCACCTTACCTATAAATGTAAAGTAGAATTTATGTCTTGATCCTTCAACAAAGTTTGACGAAATTATATATAAAAAGTTATTTTATATAAATATCTTTACGTGAAATTTAATTAACATTAACTAATATTTATATATATTTTAGTAAAATAGTGTAGTTGCGTCATATTGTGATTTATTAAATTCAGTAATAAACCTTGATCGGATACGGTAATACTTCTGGATCACCTCCAGACACAACTGTGTTGTCTACTATTTCATCTCTGACCGATGTAAACATCAAAAGCATCACTTCAAACAATAAAGTTGATCCATTATATGAAAATATCTGGACACGACCTCCAAAAAACTACACTACGAAAAATTGTAATTGAGTTTTAAATTTAATTTAATATTACACCTGATGATGGTTTAATAAAACCGAAACATGTTGTAACTGTTCCAATTGAAAATCGATTATTCGATATGGAACACAGAATGATATTTTAATTATTTTAATTATCTTATTTTAAATACATTGTGATTTGACGGAATAACCAATAATTTAATTTTAATATATTTTAGTACTGGACTCTATATAATTTTTAAGTTTTTCTCAGATCTTGATGGAATTCTGAATAGTTGTTTCAGTATGCTTCCTTCCTATTAAGCTTGGAATACTTCGCTTTTCATAATTGGCCCATACAGAGAGATTTACAAATAATCCTTTTACTTCGTCGGGGACCGCCATTGATTTTCTTTTCTTTATTGTTTATCCTTTAAAAGTATAACGAGCAGTTCACATACAAAAGGAGCTAGAAATTGGCTCAGCATCGCTAAAAAAATAAAGTATTTCTTTCTTAAACTTACTACCTCTCAGGTTGTTATTGTACAAAGTACTTTTACTCAGAAACTTGGGATCCTGGCAGAGTTGTCACCATTAATTCATTATGATTTGTGCCGTCTGACTTTTGATCTTACTTCACGAAAAAGTTTCTCTACACCCAGCTCAGTATGCAACTAGAAGCGTGTGTGGTCTTAAAAGGACGGAAGTAACACGAGGCTAGGTAGAAATACTGCATAATGAAAAACTTCAAAATATTTACTGTTCGTAGAGTATAATTTAATTGATAAAATTAAGGACGAAGAGATGGGTGGGTCTTATAACACGCATATGAGCCTGCCGATAACTATAAACTCTACAAAGTATTTATGAAAATGTATGAATGGATGATACTATTTATAAGACGTACGTTTGGATGGGATGATAATATTAAATTGAATTTTAAAGAAATGTTGTAGTATGTTGATGGCTGAAGGCAAACTAGCTGAAGATACGAACTATTGTTGCTGGTTGTAAACACGATAATTTATTCAAAGGCGTCATACATTTTAACACTGTGAACTGCTATCAGTTTACATGTAAGGACTGGAGTGTGTTTCGTGAATTTTATTGTAATTTTCTTCTGTTCATTTTTAATTTCGTGAAATCAGTTTTAATTCCTTGTTAGGCACGAATTAAAGTAATTTATCACTTCTTACTTAAGTTTCATATTTTCTATCAGTAAGAGTCGTATTTACGTTTTGCCAACATAATTTGAATATGAACATCTGTTTACATGGTTACGCAAACTCACATGTTGCAAATTCAGAGAGCTGTTTTCTGACTTTTAAATTAATGGTTTTATTCTCACTGACACTAAGAAATAATAAAGATGTTGAGAGCAGAATAAAGCAGTCTGTAGATGAGATGCCTCGTTCAAGTTAAAGTTCACTGAATATGTAAACTTTATTATTAGTTTAATCCTTTCAGCATCCACAGGAGTAATTACGTACCGCGTCTCCGTAAGTACCACATTGCCGACGCCGTGTTCAGTAACCGATAATAGTTGGTAGCGTTCGTATGATGAAACAATGCCAAATTTCGCAAGTTTCCAGCGAGAACAAAGTTACATTCACATACATTGATATCCTTGCCTTTGTACGAAATTAAACTGAACTAGTTTTCACTTTGTGTAAGAGAATTAAATCGGCAAGAACATTGTCTCATACGCGGAACAAAATGCTTCCATTTACGTGATTCGTAAAAATCTTGCAGACTTAAACAAAGGAACTTTCCAATACCAACGATATGTTTTGGCTTGCAACAATTTTCAGCTCCGTTTAAAAGAAATTTGTTAAGAGTGGAAGCTTTTTATGTATGGGAATTTTATTTTATTAGGGCCTTGTTGGTGTTTAGAGAATTTTTTAGTGGAAAGGTTGGTGTGTGTGTGTAGTTGGAGAAAAAATAATCTGCAGTGAGAATTTTTAGACCAATGTCTGAAGCCAAGAGAAATGAAGTAACAAAGTGTGGACTGTTTTCAAATCATCAGTATACAGTCAGATGAGTAGATTTTTGAACATGATGGCGAAAACTTTGTTTTCCTTAAAATCAGGAAATTTCTTTACTGGTTTAATAACTATCAGTTTTTCAGTGAAGACCTTTACAATTTAGTTCGTTTATGAGATATGATATTTTTGAAGCCCTTTTCTTTTTGAATTCTGCTTATGGTGTCTTCGTTTTATGTTTTAGATATGTTTAATTAAGGGATTGTGCTGTTTTGTCTTAGAAGTTCTGTCTCTGTAGTCTTTGGTTGATCTTCTTAAAGATTCAGTAAAATACGAAGATAAGAAAGATTATTAAAATTAATTTAATGAACGCGGTATATTATATTGTTGTTTAAGTCGAAATCATTTTGAGTAAATAAAAATGTCTTGGTGTAAGTGGTATTTCCTCCAGTCCTGCTATTTTCTTCTTAAAGAGACGTCCTTACAAATTATTTCTGGTCTTCGTAGGTTCCGTCCTTTGTCAGAATGGAAGTTCATAAAGACATTCATGACTTATCTAACAAAGAGGAAGCCATTCTGGGATAGAAAGAGAGACGCATTTTAAGAAACCAAGAGCAGTAATTTTTCTGGTTACAGAACAATTTTACCAAGTTTTATAATGGCTGGCATTAAGGAAATTTACTGTCTTTCTCTGTTCTCAGAATTTTTTTTGCCCACCTTAATAAAATATAACTCACGCCGCTGAATTTGATAGAGTTGTTCACTGTTCAGACTCTCAAGCCAAAGCTGTTTGTTTCATTAGTATTAATTTAGTCCTTTGTACAAGTTTTAATTAAGGGAACATCACCAGGGCATTAATAGAGAACTTCATAACTCATACCGTTTTCAGGATGAGATTTTAGGGTCTCATGGCGGCAAATATGAAGGTGACTGTCTTCTAGGATGTCGCGCAGTGTAGTCTAGACTAATGGTTACCGGAGTTTCCGAGGTCCTTACTGCCTCCGTCGTCAGGGCGAAAGCCCTGATTAGTCAGGACGTTTAAATCAAGAGTTAAGACAAAAAAAACTTCAGTATTTAAACGTGAAGGTACATGAAAGACCTAGGCGTAGAAAAAGGATATTATTAAAGTGAAATAAATCTTTCACAAATAGGGTGTGGGGATATCAACAGGATTAAAATGTTTGAACTTTTGTGAATACGGTAATGACTCTTACGTTTCATAAAAGCTGGAAATTCTTTCCAGACTGCGAGATATCTTAACGCTAAATAAACCCTGTGCCGTGCTTTTAATTTAAAAGTAGGAGGCAAAGAAGCCATAAGAACAAGACGTACGCTTCTCGACGCCGTGCGTCGTATTCCCACCTTCGTAGATCTTCACTGACAGTATCCTAAGTCGGCGTCGCTTTCCTACAGACGACATTTGACAAGAGATGCGGAGCGTCTCGACGCTAAGCGTTGAGGCGTCGACTGTGAAATGCAAATAAAGCGAAAGAAGCCTCCGGACCTATTTGAACGGATGCTAACAAACTGACGCCGAGCGTCATTACGACGCAGAAGAAACGTTTTTACCAGGTGAGGTTCAGAATGTTATTGAAAACGACGCTGGAGGTTAGGTACGCAAATCGTAGCGACGCCGACTCAAGACGACGTGTCTGGCACCACACCAGGACCAACGCAAGACAGCATGACCTAAAATGATCGCGATGCGCCTGAACACAATTTTTAAACACCGACGCCGAGCGTCTTGACTCCGCCAAGCAAGCCAAATTTAGCAGTGGCGATCGTATGAATTCGATTTAACACATAGTTGAAACGCCGACGCCGAGCGTCGCGACGCTTTCGTAACAGAGCAAAGATAACATCGGTGAGACTCAGGAAGCCACTGAATGCAAAGGTGGGAACATCGCAAGTCTTATCGTTGCTACGCCTGTGGTAGACACTAAATATTGCAAGGGTAAATGATCGCATTACATTGAGATCAACGTTGAAAAGAGACGCCAAACGACGCCGCGTTTGGCTTAGGTAAGGCTCCGATTGCCTCTGAACTCAAGGCTGGGAAATAAATGCTGATAGTCGCTACTCGCTTCGTCGCGAAGAAGTTTACAACACCGACCATGAGTACAAGGCATTAACGGGAATGTACGCCGATTAACGAGTTTTAACGCTGTTTAAACCGAATTTACACGGATTAACGGATATTAACGCAGGTTACTGTGAATTAACGATGAGTAAATCGGTTTAAACGCGGATTAGCGGAGATTACTGAGGAATAGGCGGATTAACTCTGGTTAATTCAGATTAACATTATTATTTTCTTAGACAGAAAAAAAAACAGTTTTTGTGGTGAGGTGTTATGATTTATATGCGGTACAGACTTAATTTTTAAATATTATTTGGACGGGCTTTGGGTTCAAAATATTAACAGCGTACGCCATTAGAATGTATTGTAGTTACTTTGGCCCCAAGTGAATACATTCATCCTGAATATGTCAATTGAGTTTCTTGTCTGAACGGTGGAAGAACTTGAGGGCCCTGTTTCGTTTCTGTTTCTCTGGCTTTCTTCAGAAACGTTACTGAGTGGGTAAGTGATCTGTTCTGTTGATATGTTAAGTTGAATCACAGTTGATTATTCAAGCACTGTTTGATACGTGAGTCTATCGAAGCTGCTGAATTATGAAAGCCTGACACTTTCACGTGAAGATGTCATGTTACACTTTCAGGCCATGTCACGTGAGATATATAGTGATTTCACTGCATAATTTGAGGATTAGTAGCTGTCAGTCAGCCCAACCATCACTCACATAGACTACCTGCATTACTACAGCCCGAATGGCGTGTGGACGTGACTAATTCGCGTTACGTACGAGGACAGGACAAAGAAAACTCTAAAAAGTTACGTTTTTGGGGTTGTCACGACTCTGTCATGGTCCTCTGTTACGATATTCTTTTTTAACGCTGACTTCATCCGAAATATCCATGACAGGTTCCCTGCCTGCCTCTGTGGTTTTCGTAAGGTCTGAGTGTATTTTTATAACGTAATATCACTCTTTATTATACTATGGGCCGGACGAGCAGGGTTCGATTTCCGACAGGGGTAGAAAATTTTTCTTCTAGCCTCTGCGCCCGGACCGGTTCTGGGGCCCACCCAGTCTCCTGTCCAATGGTTACCGGGGGTTATTTTTTAACACAATATTAAAGAAAATGGATTCGATTTTAAAAGCGATAAATGTTGGTAATGTACAAAGGTAAGGCTCACCTGTCTACAGTAACAAATAGCTTTATAAGTTGGTATAGTTGCGTCATATTGTGAAGATATATATTTAATTAATTATTCTTGTCCGTCTATTCACAATTTAAAATTTAAAATACGCACATATGTAAAACAACTTCAAATATATAAAAATGGAATCTGGAAGTGAACATCACTATTAACTGATAAACAACTATAAAAAAGTTGCATATAAGAAATTACGATTAAGTTTTAAGTTTATATAATTTTAATTTTTATACACCTGAAGATGGTTCATTTAAGAACCGAAACATGTCGTAAGAAAAAGATGTTCTAAATGTAAATCGAATGTATCGATAAGGAACATCACATGATATTTTAATTATCTTAATTTTAAATTTTAAATTGTGAATAGACGGACAAGAATAATTAATTAAGTAGCTTTATGTCAACGTAATTAATTCTTTTGCTATAGAGTTAATTAGACAAATACCATACATCGCGGTTCAGTGGGTAACAGTCGATCTTTATGTTGGGTAAATCCCAATTTTTTTTTTTTAGTTTCTTCGCATTGTTTAGTGATTTTGCTTAATCCAAAAACACAAATTCTTGGATAGTTTTCAAAATTTGGCCACACGCGATTTGTACCATGCCCTTACCGAATTCATAATTAATTATCATCCCGCAGTGTTTTCTGTGAAATATATGTAGTTTCGCATCCATTGTGAAAATGTCTTGTCGTATTGTAATAATTCCTGCAGAAGGTAGCTACTTTATTGACACGAGTTGTTACTTTCAGCAAACGTAATTGAATAAGCATTGTGCTCGGTGACGCATCAGAGCCTCTTGTTTCTCAAAAGTTATTTTAGCTTTATTGATTTTATTCTGTTTAATATATCCCCTGCCTATAATGACTATTATCATCGTCCTCTTTATTTCTAAATATGTATTTTCACGTTGTTTTTTTCCAGTCCCCTTCCGCTTACTTCTCCAATGTCCCTCAATTAATTTATTCATTGTTTATATCATCGTTCCCCCCCCTTTTAACACACGACTCACGACAGAGGAACTGTACTTTCAGAAATGAATGGCATAATAATTTATGATTTTCCAGTCCATCATCACAAAAGGAAATCGTCATGCTATCCCATTAATCATTTACTGTCTGGCAGCCCATTTTAGGATCTACCTTTGTTATCAGGGCATTTTCCCTCCCCAGTACGTGAAATCACGCAGTGTTCTTCACTGCCAGCACAATTATAAATTGGAGACGAAAATAATAAGTTTGAGTCTTTGAACCGGAATTAATGAATGAACACTTCTCCAGGACATTCCTACGACCACCCGATGAACACGATTCAAATTCTCCAGGACAACACAACCCATCGTAAAACAACATTATATAACCTACCCTTAGCTTACCCTTAACTAAACCGAACCTAACCTAACAGAAAACGCAACCTATCCAAAGTAACTTATAAAAATCAAACTTAAATGAATTCAAAATAGCCGACCCGCATAGGATGAAACCCACCACCGCTTGATCTCGTGCAGTCTTACCGTGGTTTCCCCCAGTCGAGCCAAGCGTCAAACGAAGATTTCTTCAGAAAGTTGGTCTGCCTCACTTCATGGGGCGAGGGTGCCAAGTTAGCTGTAATACCGTTTTGCTACTACTGGGCGCTCTGTTTACCAACTCCGCCTCTGTTTATCCAACTTCAAGCTTCACCACACGCACGGAATTAATTAAAACTTTTCCCTTTGAGACATCTCTGAAGCTAACGTCACTTGTCAGTTCCTCTAGATTACGCTCTCGCATTATAAAGTTCAGATTTCCTTGCGATTAATTTGACTTTATAGGTCAGCATTATCTTAGTCTACAAAGCGGTTAAGATTTCTTTATACCGACAAGACTCTTTCTTACGACGGATTGGTTTTCAAGTTATCTAACGAACAAATATGAACCAAATCATCTCTTAGTCAATATAACCAGGAAGATAAACAATTATAATAAAGAAAGAACACCATTGGACACTATCCTAACCCATTTTCACCCATCACGCGTTTTCTCTAGCCATTCTCCTGAATGTTATTCATAAGTTGATATAATTGCGTCATATTGTGAATTAAAATTTAATTACTTTGTAAAAAGTTGTACCAAATATGTAAATGATATTTTAATATCTTATGTATCATTTTATTTATATACAATTGTGATTAGACGGAAAAAACACGAATAATTCTCCTGAAATAAATATATTTATGTCACATCCAAATGTAGACTACTTTTCGGTCTGCAAAAATTTCCCCCAGAAAAATTCTATAAGCAAGTTTGTTGTCTGCTCCCTCCAACACGAAACCCAAAGTAATAAGAGCCAGTTTCCGAAACGTCGCGGTTTCTTTCTTTTAGACAAGAACGATGGAAAAAGTCCAGATAATGAACAATTTGAAGTGTAATCCACCACCGTCAAAACCCTTCAGAATTGAACCAAAGCAACGTCTTCGATTTTACTGACCTAACAGCACTTTGATATTGAGAAGATTTTCTATACAAACTGGAAGTTTTGTTTGTTCTGTCTGACGACAGGTCCATATGACCAGGATCCTTCCATCCTTTTCTCGGATTGGGACCTGTTCATATACGTTCTTGGCAGATGATCCAGAAGTGGTTTGCCATTGCCTTCTTCTGTGTGTGAATGGAGTAATTGTTGGGATGCCACGGAGGAAAACTCCTTGTCGCCTAGACCACGGCCTTGCCCAACACAAGTTATAAATTTGGGCACCACCGGGAATCGAACCCGAGCCCCCAGGATTATAAGGCCAGCGTTCTAACCGCTAGACCACCGTAGCCGTTGAGCCTTGAGTATGATATAAATTAATAGACGTTTCATAGTTACTAGCTGCATCCATCATCAGGGCGACTAAACAGAGGAACATCTGAGAAGACATATTTGTACTCCATCCCATGAGAACCTGCATTTTGCCTCGCAAAAAAAAAATATATAATTTTTTTCCTTACAAACATTCGTAGATGTTCTGAAACGCAAAACTACCACTTCTATCTTCAGAGTAGATAAAAGTTCTTCATTCCTGCAGCTACAAGACCACGCGGCTTCACAACTTGAACACGGTCGATACATCAGATGGCTTCTGATGCAGCGAGAGATAATACGAGTTCGTAAATTGCGTGAGTCGTCATGTGCGTGAGTTAGCGAGTTTATGAGCCGAACGCGAGGGAATGAGTTACTGGTCTCGAATCAATTTTTATGCGTGTTTCTACCACGTAGCCTCTAAGCCAAATTAAAATATCGCGTTAACAGACTGAATGTTTTATAAAACGGTAAGAAAGATAGGCCAGTGGCGACGTGAGACCGCGGACGGTGGCCAGCAGAACTGCTGAGTCTTGTATATAGAATCCCCTGCAGTGTAGGCACTTTTCGAGCTTCAGTCAATATCGTCTGAAATATCGTCTTGACCCTTCATCCTGAACTATGACCTTGCAAGCTAATGCGGCTAGATGAGACTCTACCCGAAAGACATTCAGAATATAAATATCACGGCTTAGTTGTAAGATTTATCACATCAAGGAATGACAGATGTTGAGACAAATTTCAGTTATGCTACAAATTGGTTGAGATTTGAGGTTTTCAAAGCGCTGAAGATGTCATTGTTGGGTCTGAATCCTTGAAGATGGAGGCATTATTTTCCTCCGAAACATTGGTATATACCTACAATTCCACACGTGTCACGCCGTGTAATACCAAGGTCTACCATGAGTTACCACAGCGATTACACTTACTTTTCCTTAGAAACAGGTAAATTTAAGTTCTATAATTTTGAAAAAAAAAACGAGTTCAAAATGGCAACATAACTCATTTTATAATATTGGAGCTTCTTTTAAGAAAATCTCGGCACGAAAGGGATAAAGCTGCTCAGGAATGACGAGACCAAAAGGATAAAGATTCTCGAACAAATCGAGTATCGATATCTGTCGACAAAGAACGCTGTGGTTACAAAGTAGTTTTCAGTGTGACGTCATTCATCTTCATTTATCATGACGCTGTAAGGCTCCTCCTGACGTCACATTAAGAGACGCTAAAAAGGCGTTGTGCTCCTTCGTAAGCTGGCTCTCATGTCGGCCATAAAACAGGGACTATTTGAATACAGTGTCTGCAGTTGAGCTATCGCTGAGGTCTGATCGCTTCCTCAGAATCTGTAAACCTTCAAAGCAGAATTTTGAAGAGCGCGTAGTTAAGATACCGATCTTCTCCCTATTAGCGTTGTATTAGAAATCTTGAAACTTTTTTTATAGTCTGGGAATTGCACGGTTAATCAGGGACGATGAAAAAAAAAATAATGTACCCTGGGACAGATGTGGCGAAAATGATTGGCCAGTAGAGGTTCACATTTTAATTTTAAAAAAACTCTAAATATTATAGCAAGAACCGTTCCGATAAAACGACAAATAATATTAAATAACCCGTTATTTATATACTTTGCAGTATGAACATTTTTAGACGTCATTTAATATTTTTTATTCCGAACGCAAAATATCTGCGACCCTGAGCTACGTCACAGTAAGGGATGAAGTGAAGATAGAAGGGTTAAGGGGGTTAAAGTCCCCCCCCCCACCGCCCCGTTCCCCGGCCGTCCACCTACGTGTGTGTATGTGTAACTATCAGAAGAGCTCGGAGATATCTTGCGGAAATCATACATTTGACCTGTCATCCGTTTACTGGTGTTTTTTTAAGTTTCCCTCTGATGTAAATTAACGCTGACTACCAGAGTGTCAGCATTTGTGCTTTTTTCTGTTTCAGTAATCAGCCGCGGTGGCGCACTACGTCCTTCGCTCGGTTCTGGAAAGTCAACAGAGGACTTTGCCGTACAGGAATCGCTGATAGCGCCAAGTTTTCTTACCGTTCAGTACCGCATAGAGAAGTCTTGTCTGCACTGAGGTAAAGTGAACTTTTCGTTGCTATCGATTACGTTTCCTTCACATAACTGTCCCATGCGATAGTCTGATATTGGTATGAAACCATTATGGTGTATTATAAAAAATTACTTTCAGGTATCCATGTTAAAATGGCCCATATTAAATCTCGCTGAAGAAGATATAAAATATTCAATTAATTCAATTAAATTAAATTAATTTATTTACGTGTTTGCCAACAGCAAGCAGCCAATAACAGGCAAACACTGATAATATATACAATAATAGTGAAATAATAATGGATAATATTACACAAACGGATTAACTAAACTTATACATGTACAGTATTAAATGTAACTGCCAAGTACAGGCAAACCCAAAATAGAAACAATATTAACACAGAGCAAAAAATGAAGAAATATAAATAAAAACAAATAATCCACCTAGGGAACACTAATATAATTGTAAAACTTTAAAAAATATAAAAAGACAGATAACGAAGCTAGATCATTTCCCTTGTTGAGAACGTTCGCTCAAGGGAGACAATGTTTGTGCTAAATACGTCCAAAGATTTACATACGTCATTTGCAGCGATGACGCACCTCGCTGAAGGACTATGTCTTAGCGCACTACTCGCACTAAAAGTAGAAAATTCTCTTATCTGCCTCGCCGGCACACGTAAACCAACAGCGTCCATAATGGAATGGCAATTTATTTTGCCCTTAAATACATTAATAAGAAATAACGCATCGGTGTGACGTGTATAACGTGTGACATAACCTCTTAGGGAAGAACCTTTGGCATATTTTGACTTCTGTGATAGGTCCAGCCGTTCTCATTATTTTCAAATTTCTTTTCCACGGGATACCAGAGTCTCCTTTGACTTCAATAGAAGTACCTGGCACAAAAACGTTTTGAGAATTCGTGCAGTAGAAGAAAGTAATTGGTTATATATTCGTAGTTTCTTCATATTCGCTAAGGATGCGCTGTTGATATCACTCCGAATAAGGTCTTGATTTGTGGTAAAAACATAGAAACTTTCATGTGTACATCTCATTTCACTTTTTTTTTTCGGAAGACGCATAGGTCCACAGAAAAAGAGATGCATTTCGAGAGATGTTGCAGGTACAACAGATGAACGGTGGCGTATTTTATGTTTTTAGATTAATCACTGGGTACGTATTTGAGAAAATTCATGTACTGTCATAAGCCCGACTGAACTCAAATGTGTGAGACTGTTTTAGTTAATTCCTGGCCAACAGATTAAGTAAATCTCTCAAGACTTTAGTGGCATTCGGTACTGATCACGTGGTCTGAAGAGTTCGTGATAATTGGTGAAAATACACTTCTGTTTCTGCCACTTTCAGGTGAGTTATTTCGTAATTGAAAATCGTATCTTCTGCACTACGGACGTGTTAATTGGAACTAAAAAATTTTATGAGCCATTATCAGTTAACAGAAGCATGCACTGCCATGTTTTCACGTTTAACCTACAAATTTACAGCTCCATACTAGCTTGATTTGTAAGTTCACATAACAGAATAAAAGGGGGGAAAAAATAAAAGAATATCTTCTAATGAAAAGATCACCATGGAAACGGTCACGGAACACGAACCAGCGTCTTTATTAGTGAGAGACGGCCCCTGCAATCCATAACTCTGAGCTGACGTGTTCTCCTGGCAGTTGCACGCCCATGTAATTACTTTTATATGTCTGTCCTTCTGTCTGTCTCTGAGAAACGAATTGCCTAGATGAAGTAAACTTTGGCCTCGACGTACAAAGTCATTTCGTTTCAGAATGTCTGCGTTTCCCCTCTGTTTTGAACGTAAGTTAACAGTCATCTGTATCTGTAGGTACACTTCAGCGAATAGCCAACAACAACAAAACTTAAAATGATCAAAATTTTCTGTTCTGGAACTTCAATGCCTGTAATACAGTTTATTATAACCTATAACATTCGACTCGGATTATCCCCGAAAACTGAAATCGCACATAGAAGCGAAATATTATCAGAGATATACATTTTCTTACTATAAGAGTCTTATAACATTGTTGCTTTAAACACGGTTATTGTAATAAGGAGTGCGGTTTGAACGCCAGGAAGAAGACGGTCACGTGGCTTCCTCTCAAGCCGTCAGAAGTGAGGTAAATAACGAAGCCTAAGCCTCAAGTGCATGGCGTCCACAAAGCTGTATTACTTTGTTATTTCTTCCTCGTTTCTTCTTTTTGGGAGACGAATGGGAACTATACATTTTATCCTCTGTGCCCATTGGATAGACTAGTTTTTTTATCATTTCAATCCACGGAGTTCATACAGTGTCTTGAAATCACGTGATATGAATAGTATGTAAGGATTTAGAATGTGGCAGCCGTGGTTCAGTTGACGTTCCTTGAAGAAATGACGAATAGATTATTGTAGGATTGACATTTTCTTTGCGAAGTTTTATATAGTTAAAATGTTGAGTATTCATGGACACTTCATCCGGTAGTTTAAAAACACGCCGTTTTGGAAGCTGGCTGTATTTCCGCTTTTATAATTGAATCTGTTGGGTCCATTGGATAAAGTCAGTCTTAGACCCGTAGTGAGCCGCCACGGTGGTCTAGCGGTTAGAACGCTGGCCTTGTAATCCTGGGGTCTCGGGTTCGATTCCCGGTGGTTCCAGAATTTATAACTTGTGTTGGGCAAGATCGTGGTCTAGGCAACACGGGGTTTTCCTCCGGGGGCTTCCCCGGTTTCTCCATTCACACACAGAAGCAGGCAATGGCAAACCACTTCTGGATCATCTGCCAAGAACGTATATGAACAGGTCCCAGTCCGAGAAAAGGATGGAAGGATCCTGTTCATATGGACCTGTCGGCAGACAGAACACTAATAATAATAATAACACAGTAAGACCTTGTAGTCTCATAGATATTATCCGACGTTTCATAGGTACTTACTGGGTGGTCACCCTGATGATGAAATGTCTGTCAACTTCTACCGGACTACACCCAGAAGTCAGCCATGTTCATACTCACCGCCCTGAGAACCTCAAATCCTGTCTGTCTGTCTGTCTCCGTATGGATCCATCTACCCGCCCATCCGTTCTAATCTAAAGGTTATCGGACACAGTATAAAACAGGGCGCGCAGCTCTGTCTGATTTATCTGCTACGACGTTCCATTTAGTTCGTTACGAAGTTGTAAAGACATTTTGTGACGTTTTATGATGGCAAAAGTATACCGCAGACGCAGAGTCAATACTTCGGGGAAGGTGGCGGAATGTGACTCTCTGTCTATGCGTCGTCCGCGCTGTTCCTCGCTCCGCCCCCGAAATCCACCGGCGCACCTTAATGAAACGCATTAGGTAATTAATTCCGGCAACAGTTTGGATGGAAGCTTTCCTCGTATTAGTAAAGGGTTTAATTCGGGAATAGGATTTATATGATGCATAGTCATAACTTGTTCCCGGAATGAAGCACGTAAAGCAATTACATCTCCTTTTGTATCGGAACAGAATCCATTAATTAATTGGAGTTAACTAATACTTGAGTTTCCAACTGATTAACATGCATTATTCTTAAACTCTGTAATTAACGTTTGAAGGTAAATTCGTAATCATATTTACCGCCTTCGGACGTCGTATTTGAGTGGTTAGCACTCCTGCTTCGTATTCGGGAGGTCCCCGGTTTAAATCTCAGCCCGGAGACCGGCTGTGCTGACAGGTTCCTCATGGTTTCGCTCAGACCCTCAGGCAAATGCCGGAATAGTACCTTAAGTTAGGGCACGACCGTTTCCTTCCACATCCTTTCCAGTTCATTACTCATTATCGTCATCCTTTAATTGCTTCGATCAGCTATTGATTGACCCAAGTATCTAAGAGGCCGTACCTCAGAGAGAACACAGTAAGACTCGTGGCTGATTCGGAGAAACAGAAAGCTTCATTTCTCCTGCTTTTGTTTTTCATTAAAGTTGAAAATAGTAGGCCTAATTAGAAATGTGACGCGTCCTAACAAGAAAAGATGGTCTCGGATAGAACTACGTACATCCCATCCAAATGCTTCGGTCTGTGTTCTGAACCCAGCAGAAACTAATTAACTCCATGCGGCGAAGTTGTTGTTTCGAAACTGATGTTTGCTGATTTAATCAAGAAACGTCTTGCTTTTAAGACATACATAAGTTTCATTGTCGTGTTCACAACATCGCTGTCACTGGCCGCTGTGCTCAGTTACCGGCAACTGAATCCAATCCACGGTCCCCACGCCCTGTTTATTTTTAATATTATCCTCCATTATGCCCCTAGTTGTCACATGTAGATTATTTCCTTGTGGATTCCCAGCCAGAATTTCGATGAGTTTATCACTGGAAGGTCATTGTATAAATAATAGGTGTTAAATATAAAATATTGATTTCAATAATATCAAGACGTCTTAACTTGAATAAATACAATGAAAATCAATTTAAATTTACAGTTTTACATCAGGATTGTAATTACTTTCCCAAAAGCACATATTTTATTTAGAACAAATTAGCACTGAGGTATGTGAAATGTCGGGTAGTGTTGGTAAAATGTGTGTACTCCATTGTAAAATACAGATTCCCACTCAGCTTCAAACAACGGATAATGGTTTAAAATATAACATGTTCATTTCATCTCATTCACCTCACCCTGATACTTTCGGACATCGTGCACAAATTGTGACAAACTTCATCGTGTAAATCCTGCTTATTCTTTATCTTCCAAGTCCCCAAATGTGTTAATTGTTCTGACTCTGATTTCAAACACCCTGTAGCTTAAAATTGCGTTATCCCTACTATTAACAATAATAATAATAATTAAAATTATAATAATAGGGCGCTTTAATTAGTTTAATTATTTCCGCACTCTCGAATATCCTGCCCTTGCAAACTGAGATCATAGCCCCCCTCCAATTAACTCGCCCGCTTACTGCAGTCTCGACCTCGTTCGACCTGTTAATCGCTGTGAGTGAGAGCTGTGGGTACTAGTTGTTTGTACATGCGTTTTGTGTCCCATATGCAAAGCACTCAGCCAGCGGTGAGTGATTGATGCTGTCTCGTCAGCACTTGTGCGATACAGCCATCACCTCGCTGACGATTTGTCTGGCGTTAGAGGTTTCTGATTGGGGTCAATCATAACTTAATCCGCATGCACCGGTCGAGGGATACTGACACCTCTTAGACCACCCGGTGGTAAATTAGGCGCGTTCGGGAAAAAAAACACTCGTAAAAATGCGCCTGCCATCTTCTGTTCTTCGATATTCCGTCGCCTCATCCGAACCTAACAATTCGAGGGTCGCTAAACGGATATTAATTGAATTTACTGGTGACTTTAACTAAAATTAGTTATGGCATGTCAGTCTTGGTTATCAGGATATTCGAAGCTGAAATTTCTAATAAAATCTCGGAGAGCGCTGGATTGATTTTTCTCTCACTGGTTATGATATAGTGGGGTCAGCGAAGAGTGGTTTCATAAGCACTGTCCATCTGACGGGCTGGTATTCCGCAAATGTGATGTGGCGATTGCTTATGCAGGAAATCAGACATGAACTAGGGTGTGTACGTGCGTAGACCGTGGTATTGATTCCAGCCGTCAAACCTTTCTCCTACTCACATTAATTTCTGTAATGTTTGCAACGAACACTTTAACTGAGATTTTAAAGTGAATTATTCCGTGGATCTCAAGCTAGACACTGACCTCTCTGACGTCAGGTACGTCAAAGCGCTGTTTATTTGATGAGGTATCGGTTTCTCGGGACGTCAGGTGTGAAGATGGCCGTCTTCTGAGGTGATACGCCATGTAGTCTGATGTTCGTCGCCGTGTGAAACTGAAATCTCGCCTAGTAAATAAATTTTCCTGGAATAAGGAAAACCTTTGGTTATGAAATCTGTACAATAAAGCATTTTGTGAAGATTTAACACCTTGTAGGCGTTTCAGATGGAGACATTGTCTTCCTGAAGATGGAGACATTGTCTTCCTGAAGATGGAGACATTGTCTTCCTGAAGATGGAGACATTGTCTTCCTGAAGATGGAGACATTGTCTTCCTGAAGATGGAGACATTGTCTTCCTGAAGATGGAGACATTGTCTTCCTGAAGATGGAGACATTGTCTTCCTGAAGATGGAGACATTGTCTTCCTGAAGATGGAGACATTGTCTTCCTGAAGATGGAGACATTGTGTTTCGTACTGCAATTCGACGTGGCGTTAGAACATACAAGACCAACATCGATACATTAGTTGTTTAAAGAACCTCGTATCTGATATGGAAAAAGTATTTGGTAACGTAAATCACAGCTTCTGTATGTATCACTCCGCCCATATTATTCGATTAGAACTGAGCTTCGAGGGACCTTTCTGACCTTGAGATCCGCCTTTGTGCATTTTTCGGTTACTGGACCTCTAAAAATGGTCGCCAGAGTGCATGGGATTTTTCTGCTAGCAATATTTCATATGTGAGTCCTTCTGTAGTCGCGTTTTAACACTTTTGGAACCTGGAAATTATACGTCGTGCTTCTAACCGTAAATAAAACCGGAAGTTAAAATAAAAGTGCCAGATTTAATCCGTCTGCAACATCCTACAATCCTAAAATCACGAAGCCTTCGTCGTGGGCGTATGGAAGTGTCTGTAAAACTGTAATATTACCTAGGATTCTCGTCACATTAATTCCGTTTTATGATGACAGAGTTACTTAATAGCGAACCATTAACCCTCCAGTATGAGGCGAATTCTGAATCGTTCCATGCTACGAACTAGTTATGTCGCTTAGATGCATTTTCCCCTCACGAAATGAATGTATTCAGTGTTTGAAAGAAATGTGTCCAGCAATCTCTTCGTAGTGTCTCTTCCAAGATACGAATTACATACGTTGCCATGGAAACGAAGCCCCCCCCCCCTAAAAGAGAGGAGTTTTAGAATTTAAGCAAGATGAGATAATGCTCTGAGCCGTAGATCCACTCTACCTGAAGTAGACAGAAAGTATCTGCTTTAGGTAATGCAGTAAACAACCTTATCTTCCCAAAGGCCCTAAGAAGCTGATAGTACTCTCAGCTTCTCAAGAAATTTCCCAACATTTACAGAACTCTAATGCTCATTTCCGTATTCATAGCAGCCCGCCACTGGACCCTATCTTGAGAAACACAAATATAATCTACAAAGTCCCATTTCGTTTATAATATCCATTTTAATATTATCCTCCCTTATGCGTTGGTGTTGAAAGTGGTCTTTTTCTGATTTGTCGACCAAATTTGGTGTTTCCACCTCAAAGGAAATCCGCGTCTACTTTGTAAAAGTAGATTGTTTAATGCTGATTAAGGAAATTACTGTTTATTTTAAGAATCGTACGAATCTTTTCTAGGTAAAATGCAGAGTTAATTAATGTTAGACTAAGTGGTGTGTATAGATATAAATGCGTAACAAGTAGTTTATGTAGGCTGTGTTATGTCACACACAGAAGAAGGCAATTGCAAACCACTTCTGGATCATCTGCCAAGAACGTATATGAACAGGTCCCAGTCCGAGAAAAGGATGGAAGGATCCTGTTCATATGGACCTGTCGTCAGACAGAACACCTTAAAAAGAGAGAGAGAGAGAGAGAGGCGTTGGTGTTGAAAGTGGTCTTTTTCTGATTTTTCGACCAAATTTGGTGTTTCCACCTCAGAGGAAATCCGCGTCTACTTTGTAAAGGTAGATTGTTTAATGCTGATTAAGGAAATTACTGTTTATTTTAAGAATCGTACGAATCTTTTCTAGGTAAAATGCAGAGTTAATTAATGTTAGACTAAGTGGTATGTATAGATATAAATGCGTAACAAGTAGTTTATGTAGGCTGTGTTATGTACGCGTCACGAAATTTCTCTTGATGCCAATTATAACTCTGCTATAGAACGAACCTTATTGTGGTGGTTTCTTGAAGCCGTGTCGGCAGTGGTGTTAAAGAATATCGTTCCCTCTGCCTTTACGGACGGAACAATGGAAGTCCCAAGCCTCGGGAATCTCGTTTCTCTTCGTCAGTATCCACGAAACGTAAACTGCAAATAATTTCCGCTACAGAAGATTTTAGCAACTCCGGTTGTTGAACGCGACTTTCCCAGATTTGCAGTTCTGCCGTTGTAATTTAGGAAATGGCGTAGAGTTCGTGCGTCTGTATTTTGTGATAATGAGAATAGTAAATACGAAAGAAACGGTGTTTAATTCAGGCTAAAGTATACAGGATACAGCATAAAACGTGTAATAATAATAATTAATTTGTGTGCATAACAAGAGCCAGACAAGGCCAATTACATCTAGCACTAAAGAGAGCAGTATATGATAAAATGTATTTTCGTAATTTATTTTTTTATTTATTTAGTGTTCTGTCTGACGACAGGTCCATATGAGCAGGATCCTTTCATCCTTTTCTCGGACTGGGACCTGTTCATATACGTTCTTGGCAGATGATCCAGAA
>NW_019060008.1:321167-335479 GCF_000696155.1 Zootermopsis nevadensis | reverse complement strand
CTTCTCTCCTAGGCCCAAATATCCTCCTCAACACCCGATTCTCAAACACCTGCAATCTGTGTTCCTCCCTCTGAGTGAGAGACCATGTTTCGCACCCATACAAAACAACAGGCAAGATTATTTTTTTGTATACTTTAATTTTCAGGTTCTTAGAAATCAGACGGGAAGACAAAATATTTTGAACTGAGAAGTAGCAAGGATTTCCAGAATTTAATCTCCTCCCAACTTCCTCATGAGTGTCATTTTGATTTATTGTTGTTCCCAGATATTTGAACTTTGTAACCCTTTCAAAGGATGATATGAGGTATAAGCTGCTTAAGTCTTCGATATAAGCGTCTCCATATCACCAGCTGGCTTTGATTTGCACTGTCGCCCCAAAGGAATAATAATGGATTGTGGGTGTCTGAGGACAAATTTCTGGCGAGAATATTTTGACCTAAGAAAGGGAAAGTTGAAGGAAAACGGAGAAAGTGACGTGCTAAGCCGCTGTGTGATTTGTACTTTCTCTGACGTTAACAGAGGATTATACCAAGGAAATTTTGATGATCTGGTCATGTAGAATGCGTGAAGGAATTAATAAATATTAGATACTGTATTTGGTAAACATGAAAGGAAGAGACATCTTACGATAAATTGACGTCAGTGGGAGTATAATATTAAAATGGACCTTGAGATAAACAGGATTTTAGAATGTGAATTGGATTGAAGTTGCTCGATATAGGATCTGAGGACCTGAGCTTTTCGACACTGCCTTTAGCGGCTGAGCAGGTACAAAGTTTACAAGTAAGAATGTTCTCCACAGAGTCAGTTCGTGTTAGATATTGGCACGCAGGACGGGCAAGAAGGAATCATCGGACAGAAACAGGTGTGGACAGAGATCAAAGAGAATATTTGAATGAGCAAAGGGGACGGGCGGGCCGGCGGGGAGGGGGTCCTGACGTGTCCGGGCGAGATCCGATCGATGGCAGCATCCCAGTAGCGCGGTCCTTGCAGCCGCCATGCTGTGTGACGCCATCGCTGACGTCAGAACAATATCCCTGCAACAAGAATGCCTGAGTGCACCTTCTGCGTGATCAGCCCAGTATTTAGACACTCGCCTTCTCTCGTTTTCTCTGGAAACAAGCCAGCTTCAAACATCGTTCTTTTGAATTCTGTGAAGATATGGAGATCAACTCCTTGGAAAAGAATCCATCTTGATAAGCTGATAGATGCTTGGATAGTGAAGAAACCCCCCCAGCGGTCCGAATCATCACCCACATTTAATTACCCTGTTTCCGTAAGTTCCGTTTTAATATTATCCTCCCATCTATTCTTAGGTCTTACGATAGGTCTCTTTTATTCAAGCTTACCAACTGAAGTTGTATGCTCGTTTCTCATCTCATCTGAGTGGGTGGTACTGCTAATATGTTAAGAAATGTTGTGTGCAAATCAGGTGTTAAAAAATTTCGTGAAACGAGTCAGTCATTAGCAGGTTTACTGACATATTTTTTTACTGAAAAGTGTAAACAAAGCAGAATGAAAAATTGAAATCATTAGCTTTATTTATTTATGAAAGTTGAGAGTAACTAACACATGACATCTGTTTTGATGAAGATGCCTCTGGCAACACCTTATTCTGTTAGGTATAATTTATTTGTCCGAGTATTTAATGAATTTAGTTTAATTTCTTGGGATTTTAGGGGGATAGATTGATGCCTTAAACCAACTTGCCCACGTCCGTAAAATACCAAATTCAGTTGAACATCGTGTTGTTTAATCCTTCCTTATTCGTTCTGACAGGGATCAGGTATTACGAAATATGTCTGTCCCCGTTGAATTTTTCGAAAATTGTATTTGGAAACAGAAAATGGCTGGTAAGATTGAAGCGTATGCAGTGTCTCGGATATTACGTGACTTTCAAGCTGCGAGGAACTTTACCGTATTTACAGTCGGTGCATATACGGTCTTCTACTTTGTTGACAAAAGAATTTATTTAGAGTCTTGTGTTATAATCCTTTCAGGAGGAAAACGTTCACGAAGTGATTCTAAAAACGACAAAGAATCGCTTCTAGCAGAAGATGTATCAGCGAACGGGCGGGTATCCGTTCAAAACCTCGCAGATGTTTTAAAATTACGTCGTACGATACGTTTTAACCAGTTGGACAAATTCAGTGCGAGAAATAGTTCCCATCGCTACCCTATCAAATAACCACGGTTAGAACGCTGGCCTTGTAATCCTGGGGGCCTCGGGTTCGATTCCCGGCGGTGCCCGAATTTATAACTTGTGTTGGGCAAGGCCGTGGTCTAGGCAACACGGAGTTTTCCTCCGTGGCATCCCAACAGTTACTCCATTCACACACAGAAGAAGGCAATGGCAAACCACTTCTGGATCATCTGCCAAGAACGTATATGAACAGGTCCCAGTCCGAGAAAAGGATGGAAGGATCCTGTTCATATGGACCTGTCGCCAGACAGAACACTAAATAAAATAAAATAAATGGTTGTTCTATAAAATCCGCGTATATTGGAAGGCATATTAACTTTGTTCCTTGTCAGGTTTTTGTTTGAATCGAAAGACTTTCTTTGGGTCAAAATAACATTGCATGATTCTTATCACACGCATGCGTATTTAAGATCAAAATAACTGTTTAGAATTTCATGAAACATACTTTAAGTTGCACTGTTAATAATCAGTACACATTATCAGTTTTCTTTTCTCTCTTTTTCTACCTTTCTTTCTTTATTCCTTTGTTTTCTTCTGTGATCTATTGAAGTAGGCCTCGCCATTCGTCTAGACCAGCGTTTCTCAAACTATGTTACGCGTAGCACTGGTGGTACGCGAACTAAGTAAGAAAATCAGAAGATAATATTAACGTAAATAGTTTTTCCCTGAACACATTTGGTTTGTGGTACATTTAATGTGTTAAATGAGAATTGGTGGTACACCAGCGAGAAAGGAGTGAGAACCTCTGATCTATACGGGTGACTTCTCGCCCAGGTTATCAGAGTAACTTGATATTAGTGGTCACTGTGTGGATCTGGAGCACGTTTTTCTCCGAGATCATCTTCTGATCATTTCACAATTGGTCCATACTCATCAACCACCGCCTCACGAGGTTTGAGTGCATTATCATTCACTCTTATTAAGTTTGGGGCTTAATCTTTGACACCGGACTTAGCTGGTCTCGTACTTTAGCTTAGTTTAATTCAGTTTGAACTATTCTCACGTGTGTCATCAACGGTCGTGTAAGTTTTTGCCCCATGTCACAGAAATGTCCGAATCAGGTAACTTTCAAAAAGTACAGTACGGAACAAAATTATGTGAACAGAAAGCAGCAATAGAGATTTTAGTTTCCATTTCAACGTTAATCAGGTTAGGTTTTATCCGTTCATCTTCGACATATTTTATCTGTACGACATAAAATTCGCGATTCAGACAGGTTTTCGTTTAATTACATATCATATAGGCAGATTTGGCCTGTGGTGGTTGAACGAAGCATTGAAAAAGGCAAGCAGACCGGAAGCAGTATTTTTATGGTAAAACTTTGACATACTTATATACCTTTTCCAGGAAAAAAAATTTGTTGACTCGATTACTTTAAGGTGTCGTGGGACAAAGAGATTTTGCAACACGTGAGAAACCTTTGGCGTTTGGTATTGCTTGAAACTGGACTTAGCATCGTGTTTCTTGGGGTCAGCTGTACATACAGTAGTGACCTCAGTTGACCTCCTGACTTAAGACACACGTTTCTCACCAAGTAATTTAGGAATTTGTGGCCGACGATGGATGGAGCGGAGTAACTTCAAGTTCTAGAGATCAGGTTTGTACTTGATGTATGTTTCTCTGCGTAACATACGCAGAGAAACATACAGTCATACGAAAAATTGTAGAAAACCAGTGATCGTGGCAGTGAATTGTGGTATATCTGTTGCTTTTGGTTTAATCATGAAATAAATTAATTTATTTTTTATTTATTTATGGTAGCTCATACTATATAACGTCGAATTATTTTTTTTATTTGTAGTGTTCTGTCTGACGACAGGTCCATATGAACAGGATCCTTCCATCCTTTTCTCGGACTGGGACCTGTTCATATACGTTCTTGGCAGATGATCCAGAAGTGGTTTGCCATAGCCTTCTTCTGTGTGTGAATGGAGTAATTGTTGGGATGCCACGGAGGAAAACTCCGTGTTGTCTAGACCACGGCCTTGCCCAACACAAGTTATAAATTCGGGCATCGAACCCGAGACCCCGGGATTACACGGCCAGCGTTCTAACCGCTAGACCACGTCATCTTATTATTATTTAGTGTTCTGTCTGAGGACAGGTCCATATGACCAGGATCCTTCCATCCTTTTCTCGGGCTGGGACCTGTTCATATACGTTCTTGGCGGATGATCCAGAAGTGGTTTGCCATTGCCTTCTTCTGTGTGTGAATGGGATGCCACGGAGAAACCGGGGAAGCCCCCGGAGGAAAACTCCGTGTTGCCTAGACCACGGCCTTGCCCAACACAAGTTATAAATTCGGGCACCGCACGTCGAATTACAGGAAGATTAATGAATTGGAAAGGATTTGGAAGGAAACTGTCTTGGTAGGCACTGTCCTGTTATTTCCCTGGAAGAAAGTCATAAAATTTATCAGGGTGAGCTATCTCCAGGCTGTTATTTTAACCCGGGATTTTCATATAGACGTAAATGAGCCTGGAAACAAGTTGGCGCATTTACATGTATTCGTTTAAAAGTAGTTGAGTAGTTCAGCTAAATCACCCCATTTTGAATACTGAAATATTCTGGAATTTTCTTGGAACTGCAGAGGAACACCACGTGAAAACACAACCATTGCTGTCACTGGTTGGAATTTGCAACCAGCTGACCACAAAATAAAATTTAAACGCCATACCACCAAGCCCAATTTTTCGTGCAGATACGGAATTTTAAGTGTACGCACTACTTTAAAATTCTATCGCATATCACGAACTTTACGGCAAAGCACGAACGTGTTTCAACTGTTGTATTCAATATTAAACAGCTTTTAGTGGAAGTGCCGTTTGTATAGGGCAGTTTAATAGCCATTGATCTGACAAATTATCCATACGTAACTGGTCTCTTGTTTATACAGCCAGTTAATTCTTGATCGGAACCACAATTTGGTTCAAGAGTATGATTGGTCAGGCCAGTGGAAAATGCCCCAACCCTTCATTACAGGAATTGGTTCTGCGGTCAGTAGAACTGCGTTGTTAGAGATTTTCTCGGGAATCTCCGATACCCACCATAGATTTCTGAAATTGTTCAAAGTTTAACCGAATTTTGTGTGTGACTATGTTTAAATCGTGAATTGGAAGTTTTTTTCCCACAAATAATTAATAATAATAACGGTATCAGTGACCCTGAACCAGGGTCAAACATTGCCCTATGGCGCATCAGTTAGTAGCTTATAGAAAATGCATTTGAAATTAATGGATTGATACGTTAAAATTTTCCGCAAGATGTCTCTGTTTGTATTTCGACGCTAGAGTACTCACCAGAGTCGTAATTTAAATATGCTGGTTAGATGATATTGATAAGCTTCTCGTTGCACATGCACAGCGCTCCTTTCGGAGCTCCTCGGGGGGGTGCGTTTTAAAATCTTGAGCAAGAAACTAAACCAACCCCCCCGAATGGTCATTTGTTTACTCGGCATTGTTGTGTTGGTACAACAATGCTGAGTAAACAAATAACGTAACATTGTTTGATGACATAATTGTTTGGTTACAAATTGTTTGACGACGACGGGGAATCAGAAATGTCTTTTTAACTACATTCCAATAATGTTTATTATTTAGTATTATTATTGTTGTCATGATTGTTGAATTGGATTTAATTGAATTATTTTAGTGGTAAAACCGAAATGCTGAATATTACTTGTCTTATAGCTCGAAATCTTACTCATCTGAACTCAGTTTAACTTATAACTCGTCCTCACAACAATCGTTAACATCTGTCTATTAAAATTCCATGTAATGCGTCTCATACGAAATTATGATCTCGTTATTGAAATTTCTCGCTCTGGCCTTGTAACAGTGGACGCATTGACTACAAAGAACCCTAGCGGATTTAACATATGTACAAATTTATTTGTTGTGGGGCCCGGGGGGGGGGGGGTTGGGAAGGTCACAGGTCCGCGAACTCTCGTCTCCCCCCAGTCGGCAGCAATTTGTGTGATGAATCCTGGCCATTGTGAGGGCGGTGGGCGTGTGGGCGAGCGCCCATTGAATTGCATTTCTTTCCGCCATCAGAACTGGAGCGACGCAACGGAACTGGCAAATGGCACTACAGTTTTTTGTTGTTGCAACAATTGAATAAAGAGGTGTACTTAAAAGTACGCCCTGCAAATGTTTTTAGAGGCGCTGTATGAGCCATGTTTAATTCTCATTGTTGGAAATTATTCAATTTAACTTTCACACGTAGGAAATATAAATTCTTAAATTGTTATAGTAGTGTGTGTTAAGGTTTTGGTATGCATACGTATATACTGGTAGAATAATTTTTGACGTACAATGGTTACCTATGGAACGTCGTGTTTACTCGGCATTGTTGTTACCTAGGAAAACGTGTAAGATCCATATCAACAATGTGTTAATATGGACCGACAACAATGGTCAGCTTGCGTGCATTGTTATGTTACCTAGGAAACGTCATCTGTTTACTCGGCATTGTTGTGTTACATTATTGCCGTCAACAATCCGCTTTCGTAGCAAGATGGATGACATTGAAGATAACATTACATTACATTACAGAGACGTAAATGTAATTTAAATACAGAGACGTATTTACGTCAAATTCTCCGGAACTTTTTCTTAAAATATCAGCGTGGAAATAATTAAAAGCTGAACATTCTTTAAAGCCTTTGGGGCCAGACTATAACCAGTTATTACGCCTGGGAATCATGAAAAAGAATTTCATCATAAATGGTTGAAGCCTTATACGTATGAGTATTTGCAAAAATTTTCATATTCTCCGTTCGTCCTTGCAGTTGTAGAAGGGAAAGTGTGTATATGTGATTTATGACTGGCACAGCTGAAATATCTATAGCCAAATTCTATTTGTGATAGCCGAGTGTTTTTATTTATATTCTTTATTTTGCTTTTATTACAGTCCAATTTTTATTTCATCTCTATTTGTTTTTTTCCCTTTTAAGCAACTTGTTACATTAACGCAACTTAAAAAAAACAACAAATTGAATATTTTCGTGCGATTGGATTTAATTTCCCACAAAGAAAGCTTTTGTCTGCTTTGTGATTGAATTGTGGTTTTAACATCAGTATGAGGCGATGTCACATGTTAGCTGAAATTGTCACTCTGATATTTCATTTGTACGTTTTATGAACCTTCATTATTAAGCCTGTAGCTTCTTTTGTCATCCTACGCAAACATTACAGATCCTGGCTTTGTTACATTTGTCAGACATATAAATTTTAATTCCAACACCCTCGCCATATTTTGAACAGCAGCGTCCAAAACCGTGAATGTATTGTCTCTTTAGACAAGCTCCAATGGTTCATCACTCATTACCGTTAACCAGAAATTAAATATTAACTTTTTATTGCCTCCATGTTGATCCTCCCTGATAATAGAGGCAGCAAGGACCTCTGGAAAATCGATAAACGTCTACCAGACTACACGGCACATAACCCAGGAGACAGCCTTCTTCAGACTCGCCGACGTGAGAAACCCAAATCTCAGTACCCGTTTCATAAATTCACTTAATTACTAAACCATGTTAATTTTATTAATGGTTAAGAAATTAAAAGCACGGTTATGGCGTAGTTACTGGCGTTATGTTTTTGAAAATTCGCCATTTGGTTCAGAAGTTAGTGGGATAGAAGAGATTTACGCTCACACTTTCATGAAAGTGTCATAAAACCGTATTTTCCTATAGCGTAAGTAAAACCGGTTATGAAGCTCGTTTAATTCATTAACATCAGAAAACCACAAGCGACGTATTTATTTCCATAAGAACTTAAATCACTTTCTTTACGTTACTGAAATTTCTAGTCCCACAAAATCAGTTAGTTTCCCGACCAGCTGTTTTTCACTGTAAAATATATAAAGTAATAACTTAATGGTTTATGTAATATCCGTTTTAATATTATCATATTCTCTGCACCTACTCGTAATAATTTCTTCTCTCACGTATGCGCGTTACATGCCCAGCCCATCTCATCCTTGACTTGATCAGTCCATGAAAAAATTCGGGACACCACATTAATCCTTTAAAGCTCGGTGGTAACTATATATACCACCTGATATACAATCAAGAACTCTGTATTTTTAGTCCTGCGTTTCGTGTGAATCTCTCTATAAATCGATTATTTCCTTAAACAGCGTTAACCAGCCGGTCTTTATAATGGTGAAGTGTAGTGTTTACTACGCGGTACGGACTGGATTATTAAATGTTATTTAGACGAGCTTCGACTTTAAAGGGTTAACTACTCTAGAAGTCATTAGCAGGTGAGGGCGGGGTCTCAGATATGTATTATGCTATAATCGTGTATTAGTTTACAAATAACAATCTGAATCATGCTGTAACGTCTTCATTCACATAAAATCATAGATCACATACTGATATCCATCTCGGACACAGCGACGCGTGTTTTCGTTCGGATTACGAAGCAGCCATTATTTCGTGTGCAAAATTTATATACCTACACATAAATATTAAAATTTCGAATTGCTTGATTAATCATTAGGAACATAGTTTGTTGCTAGTGATTGTTCAAATCACGATTTCCTGTGACATACAAGTCATTATTTATTACCTTTTTTAACTTTGGTGGGTTTAGATATGTCACAGGACACACACGAAATAATTATTCATTTGTCATTCAGGATTACTTTAAGTTATATTTAATTCGAACATTAATTTTGTGTTTATTTTTTGAATTATTCGTACAGTCATACTCTATTCAACATACTGATTTCAATTCCCTCGTTAATCTACATTGAACTCTTAATTCATAGCAACTAATCGAATTGGCTCGTCAAAGCAGTTGTCTCAGTTGTTATGTCGGTAATATCGAATAGTATTCGGATATTTAGGCGAAACTCACGGTTTGATCCCGTCCGTATTTGCAGTTAGTAATCACGAGGCCCCACGACGTATTTCTTAAATTTGTCATCTCACAAGTTCAGTAAAGTTTTCTACACAGGTCAATAATTTAGTAAATACGCCTTTCAGTTCTTAGTAAGTTTAACGAGGCTATGCATGATGGCGGACGGACGGACAGACAGACGTTACAACCTCCACTCGTGTTTTCGCTTCGTACACTCCGTTCAAAGACAAGCCGAATAAATCTACCGTATTTTGTAGTTTACGTATGTTCCTGTTAGGAAAGATAAACCTTTTTTGATTTCAACATTCCACAAACAACACATATTCGCTCGAAACTGAATTCTCGGTTGTTTTGACGTAAATACGTCTATGAGGAAGGGTCCTTCGGCGAAAAAGTGTTACGAAAAAGGGAAACGAAAAAGTGTAACTTCAACATTACATTACTTTACATTACATTCAGCTACCACAGACCCATCTTAAGCGTAACTAATTCAAGTTAAATAATCAAAGTCTTAATCAAACTTTACTCAATTGTAAAGCATGTATAAAGGAAATATTTAGAATAAAGCCAATATATAAACTTCCTTTCCGTATAGACGTATTTACGTCAAATTCTCCGGATCCGTGGTTCCACTGACAACTTTTATTTATTTTTTTTAAATTTATTTTTGTCTTTTATGAAAAGTTTACAAACGCCATCAAACTGCAGCACGCGGTATTCGGTCTGCTTGCTACCGATTGACACAAAGCAGGCAGTTCATCACAGAAACGCAAAAAGCCGACTACTTTAAAAGCGATGCAGTTGAGAAAGCTCATTGGCGTCTCTTGTGGCCAAAGTGATTACGCATTTCATTTACAAACATTTATATTTTATTATCCGTACGTGTTTATGTGAGACGTACGGATTATTTCGTGTGGAACACGTGAATCTCTTTTACGCACTTCAGACCACAAGTAGCACGCGGTCTCAGACTTTCGCGAGTTGTTCACCAACACAAACAGTTGTGTAAATTTTCTCTCTAATTAGAGATGCGTACATTTTCCGAATGCCATCTTTGAGATCCTATGCCTTATTACCCTCAGTGATTACGTATTGCAGACACTAATTTGTTGCTGAAGATGCCTGTCTTCTGTGTAGTGTGGTGTATCTGAAACGTCAGCAAACTTCTGTCAGACTAGACGACAAAAAAAATCCCAGCAGACAGCAATCTTCTCTATCTTATTGTAATTATTTGTTACTTAGATTATTTAACAAGCACGTATCTATAACAGTGGTATTCTACCTTTTTTGTTCGCGTACCCCCAGATATAATTTCTCTTCAACTTTTTACCCCCAAAGTTGTTGGTGTGTAATTCAAGTTATACGTAGTATATAATCCACATCTAAAATAAATTAAATAAATTACATTACTAACCATTCAGTGTTTATCATAAAATAATATATATTTTTTAAATTTCACATACCCCCGGGGGTACGCGTACCCCAGGTTGACTACCACTGGTTTATACCATAGATAAATCAGGGCACAATGTAATTAATCTGGTCATAGTTAAAACAAAAAAATAAGTTATAAAAATATTCGTGTGACGCAGCAGTTCTCACGCGGTAGATAGAATTTTAGTTTTGAACTACGTGAGTAGCCGGGGAATCCCCATTCGGGGATTCCCCATCCAGTCACAAGCGCGCGTGTAAATTGTTCGTTATTATCGTATGATTTTAACCAGAATTGGGACATGTCGACAAATTTTGGGTACGTTCACTACACACCAGCGGAAAACTACATTTAAATTCAATAGGGATTATTTTGTTCTCATCTTTATATGTATACATTTAAATTCAATAGGGATTATTTTTCTCGCGTCTTTATATGTTTCTCTCTTTTTGTTTCCTTCATCCGTTTCCCTCCTTTGTACCTTATCTCCTCGCCATTCCTGCAGTTCCAATATTTTCGTCACCCGATTGCTAAAAGTGCTTCTGTACGCTGTCCATTGTAAAATAGAACACTTTGCCACGTAGCGCCGTTGTTGAGAATTCTGCGGGCCTCTGGGAGCGCAGCGTATAACACAGACAGTTGACACCGCGTGCTGTTATTTTGGTCTACTTCATATAACGCGTTGTTTTATAGTCGGTGACCGTCAGATACTGGCGAGCGCGTTTGATGGTCGCAACATTTTATAAGCACAGCTATTTTAGGCGTTTCGTGCGTTGTCATCTTCCTTTTAAATTCAAACATACGACCCGTGGCAGTGAATTATTGTGCTTGGTTCCGCGTTTCCTCTCGCTTGATAATTTATAACTTTGGAACTGAACCGGAAGTCCGCCCCTTGCTGTTGTCATAGTTACCCAAAGTTCCGCCAGTCCGTACTCAAACCTCAGCATGAACAAAGCCTGAGGTTTGTTTCTTTTGTCATTCTTTTTACACCGCAGTCAGATGGTTAATGGTGATGGAAAATATGTATAGTTCATGGTATCGTAAACTAATAATAACATTTATTTTTTCTGTCAAAAGGCCATGAGATTCCATTAAAGATTAAAGTTATTATAACTGATAAATATTATTCTATATTCCGAAGCTTATAAAATCAAACTAATTTTAGATAAATTTAAATGTTTTAAAAACTTTATCGGGTATACATTTAAGCTTGTATAATTCACCAGTAGATGCATTCACATCAAACTGCAATTTAAGCTTGCCAGTGTTTATCATAAAATAATATATTTTTTTTAAATTTCACGTACCCCCTAAGATGTCTTCGCGTACCCCAGGTTGAATACCGCTGCTGTAACAGACGTTTATTATCAGATACTACGGTCAAAATTAATATTAATGTATATTATTTATCCAGTATGTGTCACAGGATAATATCAAATGCATGTTACAAGAATACTACATGCTAAGTGTGGTATAGATTTAAGTGAGATTGACATCCTGGCTCTTATCGACACGGCGATGAAATGTTGCGATCATAAAAACAAGGAATTGTCTACGAGATTAATGTCTCTTAACAGCGTATATGGGAGTTAGAATTACTGTTTAATGTCATTGAATTTAATTATTATTTGTCTTTTTTCAGAGCTGTAGCAGCCTCTCGAGCCATGAGGGAACGCGGGCCACTGGGGCACCGCGTTGTCCTCATCCTAGTGCTTCTGCCTCCCGTCCTGATCGCCACTACCCTCGAGAAGGGTAAGTACCCTGTTGTATGACATCGACTTTCAGTTTTCCAGTTCAATTCTTATTTTGCGAAGTTGTTAAAGTGTGGCTCGTGACACACTCCATTGGTGAGCTTCTATGAGAACTGCAGTGAACTTTTGGTTTCGTAACAGCGCGTAGCAACTATAAACTTTTTATCTGTCAGCTGCAGTTTTGACCATTGATAAGTAAGGACTGAAATTACGCCAAGCTTCAAAACAAAACTTTCTGACACAGTTCGGAAGTTACACTCGAGCTAGAGAGTGAATGGGAAATTTAACATTTAAATTATTCATGAATAATAAATACAAAATTTTAAAGCAAAATTGCATTGTTTCCTCAACCAAGGGTACAGTTCATGTGATAATATTTCTTATTTTTCCCCCTAAAATTTACTGGGTTTTTTTTTCTGTATAAAGTTATTCAAGAAATTTAATATTCTTATTTTACAGTAGTCTCTACATTAAATAATGGTCCCAGCATCTGTTGAACGCTCAGATTCCTTTTCAACTCCCCCTGGGTCTGAGACAAATCGAGATAAAACGTTCTCCGGAGTGCGTAAAATACTCCTGTAATGTATTTTTCACTGTATAACACCACACGTGGTAATTTAGATACTGCCTTTTGATATTTAGGTGCCCGGGAAATTTATTCCTGACTTCGAGTTACAAGCGTTCAGTTTCTTGATGCATCATGCATCAGAGACATTCTGTTCGGATTTGCGATATGAAATTATCCGACGTCTGACGTACGTCTTAAGAGACATTCCGGTGTGGTACAACTGATGCTCGTGGCCTCTCCTATCGTTTCTAGGCTGGAAGTTAATTCTATTTTGTGAGCAAATGTTAAATCTACAGGTTTGTTATCTTACGTCATAGACAACTGTGAAAGTGATTCGCTGTTGGTATTTTATATCTCGTGCAATTTATTTATTTATAGTCTTTTTTTAAAGACACTGCCGGTAATTCAAGGTTTTTATCATCTAATGTGAATATGATTAATGAATGATGTGCCGGTAAGGATCCGCGAGGAAGTGTTCGTGGCCTGATTTAAAGTACCGTCTGATAAAACCACGAGAAACATGTGAAGACCGGTCTGCGGGCCGAGATTTGAAGCCAGGACATTCGGAATAGGAAACTGTAATGCTAACAAATCGTCCGATTTACTTACTTTATAAATGCATAGTCAAATTTCACAATCTCGCTTCCGTGACGAGAGATTATTATTAATTTTTCGTAATTACAACATTGGTGGAAATGAAACTTGGTAGCCTTAACGTGTAATCGGCGTAAGTCACCTGCGACAGTTTCGTGATCGAACAATCCACAGCGAACTACCGAAGAAATCCACAGCTAAATGTTGTCTAACTTACCTCTCTTTGTCACTACAAATCCCACTTGCGTTAAGTAATTAAGTATTATAAGACATTTCTGAGAGGGTTGAACTAGATTCTGTACGGATTTGACGTTCTGTAATTTGCCGCACTGCGCTCTGCCTGTATTCTAACTAATGACGTAATAAGGTGAGCTGAACGTGTCGGTGTTCGTCACTCACCTCAGCAGCATCCGCCTACAGCCAAGATCTTGTTATTTCAATAACCATGGTAACTCGAAGCGTAGCTTTATTAATGTAATATGTTAGTTGGAGTTAGGAAAGCCTCATATTCCATTGTAAGTCTATTACGTGTCTGCAAATGCTTCCAGAAATATGGAATTTTGGCTAAAAATTGAAACACTAATTTACTGACGAACGTAAATACTTATGATTCGCACGTAATTTTGTCCCAAAGCTTGGTAGCAGGACGTCAGTAAAGTTTTTATAATCATTTTACTACTATTTATTAACTTCTTCGTCAGCTTGTTTGAGGGTTCATTGTTCGTAACCTGTTAATTATTTATTTATTTAGTGTTCTGTCTGACGACAGGTCCATATGAACAGGATCCTTTCATCCTTTTCTCGGACTGGGACCTGTTCATATACGTTCTTGGCAGATGATCCAGAAGTGGTTTGCCATTGCCTTCTTCTGTGTGTGAATGGAGTAATGGTTGGG
>NW_019060008.1:303459-313640 GCF_000696155.1 Zootermopsis nevadensis | reverse complement strand
ATGTTAACATACACACTTTTTTAAGTTTTCTCAGAGTATTAGCCGCGCTGATAATGTTAACATGCGCTCTTCGTTTTTTTTAAGGTGTTAGCCGGTCTAACAAGCTTAACATGCACGATCAATCCTTTCATTATTGTACTGTCTTCGGTGTTGAGACCATAGTCGTGGCTCTATTGTCTTCGTGCAGACATGGTGCTATTGTGGACAGGGAAGGAGATACAGCAGACCTTGTTAGACAAAATGATGTGCGGTACTGAAGAAAGCCCCGGCCCGTTCTTGTTCCAAACTTGTCGCCCGCTGAGACCTCGTCGTAGTGAAAACATCTTCACCCGCCATGCTTGGGCATTTGAAATTTAATCATCTCAATTATCTTGATAGCAGTAAAAAGCGCTCCTTCGTCACTGCCCGCTCAAGTTCTGTAACTTCGTCTTCATCCCACGGCAGAGACGTTCTTAAACTTGAGAACCGATCCCGTTATGATATTCATAGTTTGCTGCTACAAGAGATGAAAAAGCATCTCTCGCTACTGTTAAGGTCGACTGCAAACTTTTACGTTTCCTTTATGTTTTTTTCTCCCCTCGCTGTAATGAAAATCTCCCTCCGTACTTATGACGTCGCTTCTGAGCCCTGAACATTATGCCACAGATAATCCATTTACCACTGCACAGTACACGAAGTTTCAATAAACACTGTACCGAATCAGTTCAGAATGTTGGTTTCCTCATAAGAACAAAATATCTTTTTACATGTTATATACTGCTCTGAATATTTATTGTGAACTGAAGATGGCTGTCTTCCGCCATGTTATTTTGCAGAGGGGGCTTACTGTCTCCATCATCAGGGCAGCCCTGCAATCTCTTGATAATTAAAGGTAATCATTTGAGTCATAACTCGAAGTAAAATGAAGTTATTTATTTATTATTTATTTAGTGTTCTGTCTGACGACAGGTCCATATGAACAGGATCCTTCCATCCTTTTCTCGGACTGGGACCTGTTCATATACGTTCTTGGCAGATGATCCAGAAGTGGTTTGCCATTGCCTTCTTCTGTGTGTGAATGGAGTAATTGTTGGGATGCCACGGAGGAAAACTCCGTGTTGCCTAGACCACGGCCTTGCCCAACACAAGTTATAAATTCGGGCACCGCCGGGAATCGAACCCGAGACCCCAGGGTTACAAGGCCAGCGTTCTAACCGCTAGACCACCAATGAAAATATATGTTTCGCACTTTGGTACTTATCATTAATGGTGGAAAGGAATTGATGTGAGTAGATTCTGTTAAAACATAGGTAATAGATATAATAAATGTGAATTTTAATATTTAGATCATGTATGACGGGTACATTCCAGGTATTCCCAGAATTCAGACGTCTCTTAATTTTAAGTTGAATATAATTCTGACTTATTATTATCGTTCTTATGTGTTTGAAGGTACTGATAATTATGGGGTGTTGACAGTTTTGTAATTTATTATTTAATAGGATTAAATTTATGACGCTGGTTTATACTAAGACGTCTTTAATTTATTCGAAAAATAATTCACGAAATACTTCTTTCTATGAAGTGTAACATGGCGTTTGTCCAGAAGTCTCGTACTAAGAACACACGCGTTTATTAATTCTTGAGGATGCCTCATTTTGTGAGCTTTAATTAGTTTTTTATTAGTCTAGAACAAAGTTTTTAAAAGCTGTTCACAAAGAAACGAAAACACAAGTGTCTATTGCAGTAAGCCTATCATTAGTATCTTGGAGGGAAATTAGTTTTCGTATTCATTTGAAACTTTAAATTAGATTTGAACGGTCTGCGTAGACTTCTGTAACGTATAAAATATTTAAAGAAAGCAAATGAATCGGTTGCTGTTGTAACTTCATGGCCACTTTGCTACGTAATCTAAAGCAAACCTTAAGCACATATCTTAAGTTTCGGCGAGAAAGAAATAACTTTGTAACAAGATGGCTGTCTTCTTGGCGTGGTGTAGTCTGGTAGAGCCCCCTGATGATGGCGACAGCAAAGACCTCTGAAACGTAGGTAAACGTCTGCCAGACTACACGGCACTACAATCCAGAAGACAGCCAATATCGTAGTAAGAACCTCAGATTGTACGAAGTGCGTAATATTCAGATATCCCCTTTGATGTCTTGCACTATCTGATATCAGTTCTTCTGTTATATAATATTGGTTAATTTCAGGGTGGCAGGGTACATATATTCAGGCGCCCTTGGTGATTAGATGATTACTTGTATTCTGGTGCGGTGGCGAAGCGTTTATGTTAACTGTGTTAGCCTGGCAAACGCGGTTAACAGGAAAAACAAAAATTATAAAGTTTAATCTCTAACTTTTGTGAACTGGTACTCCACACACTGGAACACAGCATAACCGGTCAGATAAAATACGTCATTCAACAGCTCCCAGCTGACTAACGTTGCAAAATACCATCTTTTTCCCACATGTGTTGTGCTGTGTATTTAATTGTACGTGCTATATGGGGCACGTACCATGCTTAATAAATACATAAAACATTTTGGTTGGTAAGTTTGATTGAAGGAGAATACCATGAATGAAGATATAGACGTACAAGTAGAACAAATTAAAATTTATTTCGTAGGCTAACTAAAAAATATTTCGGATGGGATTCATCTTTCTCAAGTTAGGGTCCATTGATGTCTGTCGTGTTCACGGAAACGAATCTTCGAATTTTATAATACAGAGGGAATTTCTTGACTAGGTAAAAGAGTTTTATGAAGATAAAGTAAACCCTGCTGAGTTATTTTGTGCTATTCGACGTCGCTAGCAAGTGTGTGGGATAATCTATCCAGTTTCCGAGCTGGACCCATGTCAGCGTGGGTCAATTGACCGCCTGGTCACTTGACCTCGGAACCGTTGCTCCAAGGATCGTTTTACCGAAAAGAAAAATTGATAAATTCCAACAAAACATCAACTCTGGGTGTTTTATATTTCATGTCTTCCCTCGAGCCTTTGTTTTGCTTAGTGAAAATTTTGAATTTTTTTATTTTTTTTTATTTTCAACCTTTTGGCATTGTCCTGGGTTCTGGTACGCGAAAATGGACTAGTGACAGTTGACAGTGGCCCCTTGCAGTAAAGAATGCGTGCCCCAGTGGGACTGAAGCAGGAAAATTGCCTCACAGAATTGGACAGTGAGATGTCTCTCTGAGGCATGCTAAAAGAAAACTGTATAGTGCTGCAGTGTTTTCGTTTCGATCCAGGCCATTAGCACGCCAATGCGTCACTTGCCTTATTTGAGGGCTTTTCTCTCTTTCGAGACTCCTTCTCTCAGTGAACTAATGTATCTGCTACTCATGGTCACTTAGCTAGTCAAGAATATCCTCCTATCCCCGCATCTAATCTAAATTCATGATTTAACGCTCTGCAGATACGTAAATGTAGTATAGATCGCGCTTGGTTTACAAAGTTTCGCGTAGTTCGGATCTTAACACTGACGGCCTGATTAGTTGTTTCTTTTTATCACACGTTGTCGCTGTGGTAGCAACTATAGCAAAGCATTTCCCGTTTGGCGCAAGGAATAATTTAACTTGAACATTATTCGGCGATCTTAAATTAATTAATTCGCTGCTGAGAACACGTCCCATGTTAATTTTAAATGACATAAATAACCGCTGATGAAATTACTACTTTATGTTTATATACAGGGTGTTCATGTTAGTGGCTGGGCATCGTGGACTGCCTATGAAATGGCGGTGCTATCCGTTCGACCCTGTCCGGTCGCTCCATAAGCAGATGATCCTGTATATGAATACTGCCGAGAAATATAATTACGTATCAATGTCATCCTTTTCGGTCAACGTCTGTGTGGTCTAACTTAATTCGGATTTGAAACTGTATTTACTTAGCATTTATTATCAAACCCACATAAATGACATCTGACTGCGTTGTACAGACAAGACATTCAGTAATGCTTTCGGAATAATAATTTTGTGTATTAGTGACATTCTTGAAAATATTTAGGACTGGCATTCAATAAGTTCGCTTCGTTTTCGACGTTTCGGCTATTATGACATTTAAAATTACTAACAACGTAATTGTATGTCAGTTGTATAGTCTTGAATCTTTGATGGCCATATGTATTATCAAAATCTGAATTGTTTTCCCGTCAATTCTAAAAATGTTACACCGTGATGCAAACCGAAGGGTCGAACACCTTATTACCCGAAGTCCATTTTGTTGTTGATGTTTTTGCCTTGGTTAGTACTTCCTGTGGTTGTAGCAAACATGTGAAATCATCGTCTTGAAGAGCGTATTCTGATTAAAGTGAATTGACTAATATTACCTTAATAGGGCCATAATATTGAATCCTGATTTGACATTCTATCATCCGCTGTTCCATAACCTCTGTAAATAATAAAGCTAGTCGCTTAAATACAAAGTGTGACTGTTCGTTCAGCTTTAAGCCACTAGGGGTCAGTAGCTGTTACGAAAAGTTTGAGGAATATCAGAATTTATATTAAACAGACTTCTGAAAAAGACAACTTGACAGTCTTTGTTCGGTTTGGAAATCTTGACAGTGAAACTTTTTTTTAAGGTCTTGTAGTGTTTACTCTGACAACTCTATGAATATTTAAACAAATAGAATTGGGGCTGGCGGCTGATATATACAAGTTCAGTATTTATTTGACTTCAGCTTTTCTGTGAAAGGGGAAACAAAACACAAAGCGGTGCTTATATGTGAAGATTCTTGAAACAGAAAAGGGGAAATTTAAAGTCAATTAGAGAAATGGGTTAGCAAGCCTGCCAACGAACTGTATTTCACAGCTGTTAAAATTACGTTCTTCAACGGAATGTAGTCCCAACAAAGCCTACTAAAACAATAAATTAAGCCTTTAAACGACAGAAGTATATAATCCCAGTCATGTAATTTAAAATATACAGTACACTGACAGTATTAAATTAGTTTAAGTACGTATAGGCCTATGTTATTTTGTGTAGAGAGAGCTCACCTGATTCGCATAAACCCCGCCCAGAAAGAAACCATTTTATGAACTTGGGGCCAAAATTCAGCGTTACTGAATATTAAATTAGGTGGTGATTTATGGGGTTTAGACGTTTCAGCGAGTAATGAAACACACACGTTTCGAAGTTTCGACGATAATTTAGTGCTGGAAGAAATTTGTCCTTCCAGGTAAAAGGTTGCTCAGTAATCAGACAGACAGACCTTGAAGACCGACAAGTCAACGCGGGCTGGTGGGTAACTGTCAGCGGAGAAGTAGGCAGTGGGAATCATTCACGGGGTTTGAAAGCTGTGTATGCAGATACAGTGAACGTACAGAGAAGGAAAGTTTGACCTTGGGTTAAAAGAAAACTTTAGCCAGCTGAGTTAAATAATACGTTCCTTTGTTTTACCTTGCCTTGACTCTTTAGAGCCTGACGGTAACAAAATTTTCCACCTGCTGTAACAATTTCTAAGTCTGCATTTTGTATCATCGTATTTCGTGTGATTCTTAAGCTAAACAGCGATTATCTCCTTAAACAGCGTTAACCAGTTGATCTTTGTAATGGTGAAGTGTTGTGTTTACTTCGCGATTTCTTACCCCATCCTGTCTCCTAAATCCCTTGTCCTCACTAAACTTATTCATACCAGAAGGACGAGCGGGCACTGCCTGGGAACCTTCGTAGCCCACAACCAACTTTATACCCCTCCCCCATTTATAACAGTAGTGCCTATCGCTACTCCCCCCACTTTCTCTCTTCTCTCTCTCTCTCTCTCTCTCTCTCTCTCACGCAGTGTATTTATGTGTTTCGTATAATTCTCATTATAAACAGCGATCATTTCCTTAAACAGCGTCAACCAGTTGATCTTTGTAACGGTGAAGGGTTGTGTTTTCTTCGCGGTACGGACTGAATTCTTAAATACGATTTAGACGAGCTTCAAGTTTAAGAGGTGAAATTGTATGAAAACTAAACATGGATTTAAACTATCACTCTATTATATTAACTCTCGGTGCAAAATTTACCTGTTCCTAAAAAATTTTGAACGAGAGAATTATTTTGACTTTTATTTTCCGGAGCCCGTGTGAACCTCATTCCCGCCGTTTTGTATTGTAAGCGTGTAATGGAAATATGGCATACATGGTAAGTCTGGTGCCCACGTTAGTGCCTGTATGCCTGTTCCATTATGAAGGTAACCTGAAGGTAAATTCGATTTAATATCGCCCGCACACACAGAAATGTGTTGAACTATTTCACTGTTCCGACTTTGAATTATATGGCCACCGGTGATCAAAACCATTAGCCGAGTGCTGTACCTGTGACTTTGTTTGCGTATATGCCACAGGGGCATACTGCTGACGTCACTAATTGTCATATAAACCACTGCGTCTCAACCTCTTCCACGCGGATGCACACTGAAAGTACTCGTTTTATCTTCCGACACGCCAAATTATGTGTTATTACAAATGTGTGTACATAAATTAGGCTTACGTATATGTAGACTGCACGTGTTATTACTATTTTCCACACTTCGTTATGTTTTTAATTTTTTTTTTTTCATAATAGGTCTTTGAATGAAATTTCACGTTGTGAAGGGAACTGCGAATTGGCGTTATTTTGGGAATGAGTTTCAACGACGAGGTATAATCCTTAATACTTACCCTTTGTATTCGGAAGGACACATTCCAAATCTAGATCCTGAGACTGGCTGTCCTACCTGAACGTTTTCGTGGTTTTTCTCGGTGCCTCCCGGAAAATTCTCGATGTTGCCTTAAAATCGGCCACGCTCGCATGCGTAAGAAATTAAAGAGATTTTCCAATTTTGTCGAAGTGCGACCCATATAATTCCGCATGTTCTAACAATTTGTAGCTCTTGCATTTTCCCTGTATATTTGTTTATGGGTTTCGTATGATTCTCACAATAAACAATTTTTTTTTCCTTAAACCACATTAACCAATTGATCTTCGTAATGGTGAAGTGTTGTGTTTTATTTGAGGTAGAAACTAAACATATTCGGCCTATATTTTATAAGGACGAGCGGGCAATGCCTGGGAACCTACACAGCCGGAAACATTTTTCTTTCCTCGTTAAGTACAGTGTCTGTCACCACTCTCCCTAAATTTTCTTCGCTTTATTTCCTTCATTCGGCTTAGGTAGGCCTACTATTCTGTCCGAAAGGAAGAAAGTGACCTCATGTCGTAGGTCAACGTCTTTCGCAGTGAGTACGTCACAGCGTCTAATAACAATCGCAGCGCGAAGACCGGGCACCACAAACTTGGCCTCGTTTCCTGTTTACGATGGTCGATAGGCCCTGACTGCCCAAAACACGGATAAATCATTGAAAGTTCGGGACTGTAACGAGTTTCTGCTTTTGTATCCTGCCTCACTCTAAGGCAAGTCGGCCAGAAAACCGATAAGGGACATGAAATACGTGCTTAAATTTTACTACGGGGCATCACATCACCGTAAGTGCTCTCACCTGTAACATACAATCCAGAAAACGACTATCGAGAACTTGCAATAGATGGAAATTACTTTGTATTCATCGCACTGTTGAAGGTAAAAATGCCAATCAAATGTGTTCTGGGTTGTAACACAGTGAGCACTTGTAGGCAGATGCGAAGTTTTCGGGAGAACATACCGTCTTCACCGTCACCCTTGAGGTACAGAGTGTTATTTTAAAATGCAACACTAATTACGACAGTGTTTGTGATCTTCGTTGGTGTTCGTATTACAAGATAAAGTGCTTTTGAATTTTTAGTCACTAGTAAGAACGTACAGATTTTTTTTTTCAGAAGATGCTTAAAATGTCCACCGTATTTTCGAAGACGAGAAATTTTAGTGTTTCGTGTAAATATGTAAAAAAAAAATTCCTGGGTTAGTGTCTGCAAAATTCTGTTTATGAAACGTTCCTTGTTCTCCATCCATCGTGAGTTATTCAAATAAATTCTTTCTCTGATAAATCCCCGGAAAAAGAAGTTACTTCTGAATATATGTTCATTGAGTGCGCAGCGGCCTAGCAACCAGAATGACCTGCTTCTGATTTATTTTTTTAGCGTTGCATTTTAAATGGTACAGCCTGTAGAGGGTCAGAGAATGACCCAGCCCTGTACCCACGTTTATCATGTCCTGTTTATATTTTTGATGACAAGTTGTTAAAACGCGCCGGAATGTTGAGGAAACTAATGTTTTGTATTGATTTTCAATAACCGGGTGATTCGTGTCTTTCAACGTTTTATATTGACAGTTGAATGACGACGGACAGACACTCAGTGGAGCCCACTGGAGTGTGGAATGAAATTATTGATTCTACTTTTTTAAGGTAGAAACCCGTCTACTGATAAGGTCATGGCGTGAGTTGGTACTCAGTTTGATGCTGATTTACGTAAACATTCTGATAGCCTCTCAGGAAATTTTCTATTTTTAAAATTTAAGTTTTTAGAGACGCCAGGATAAATTTATTTACTGACCTCCAGCACCAAATAAATTCATACCAGAGGGACACACATTTCTAAGCCAGATATCTTGTCCGTAGCATAAAAAGGTGGTAATAAGATTGTGGATGAGATATTTTGAATATTTATCTGTTTGAGATTCAATAACGAAGACGAATGAGTCTATTAGATATGGTTTTATGTTTTGAACCAAATTTAATAACAAAATATTTGTTATGGTTACTTATTTGTACGTAGAATTTCTGGTATTATGGTCTGTTGTCTCGGCAATGATAATTGAACCTTGACTTGAGAAATAATTTCTATCACATTTCGTCTTGTGGAAATACATTAGTAGTAATTTGCAATAACACATTCTTATAGAAATGAAACGTTTCCTCAGAGACTTGAGTATTTGTGGGGCCGGGGTGGTATGACACTGACATGACGTCATGTCTGTGCTGTGTTAGCCATGGCTGAAGCAGCGCTGAGCACTTGTCATGTCCCCCAGAGCAGATGTTAAGAATGGTCCAGCGCCTCTCAAGCACAGATAGTTCATTAAAAACGCAAGGTGCCGTAATATCAAAGGTATCAGGTCACATTACTGACCTTTTTATGTAATTTATCTTTTAGGGAATAAAATAAATATTATTTATTGTTAAACTATTATTTTAGTGGCCATTTACAAATGAGTTTGCGAGAGCTTGTTACATGGGAATAAGCCTGCTTCTTATTTAATTTTCGTACTGCAGAATATTGTTGATTTTAAGGATGCGTTTTAATGGTATGGTCTGTATAAATAACAGTAATAAATAGGCGTAAGACTCATTATGAAATTATAAGAATAATAAGACAAAGGCGTACTACAAGTTAGGAACTTAATTTTTACCATCTGATTTTCAAAACACCTGAAGAAGCTTTGATATGTAATAATAATAATAATAATAATAATTAAATTCATTTATTTAAGTGCTTGACAACAGCCAAGCACTAACTCAAGAGTACAGGATAAAATATTATAAATAATTACATTCATTTCAATAATAATAAAAGCAAAACATTAAAAATACAAAACAAACAAATGAAACTAAATATATAAATGTACCATATTGAATAATATTTCACAAGTAAATGGGCTAAGTACGATACCTACGTAATATAATTAAATTCAATAATACTAAATAAAAACATTAAACAATAAAAAAACTTACAAAATTAAATACCACAAAATAAGATGCAGTCAGCATAGCAAGTAAATATAATAATAATAATAATAATAATAATAATAATTTTGTTTTGGTGGCTGTGAAACGATAAATGCTACTTTTAGGGAGGAGTAATTTGATAAGAATGTACTCGGATTACGTTTCTTGGAGATAAGAGTTTTTATTGTTAGGGCAACATTATTTAGGATTAAAATCATAGTACAGACATACTGATATTAATATGTATTTAGATTGTGTAGTTTTATCTTCAAGATAAAATTTTTCCCTGTACATGAAAATTAAACTTGTTTCGAGTTTACAAAGCCGTCTTTAATTTTGCGTTCTCGTGTGTCTTGTCTTCTCTGTAGCTTTTGTTTCACAGATAGGGATTAGTAAACTCAAATGTTTGTTCAAACAAGAGACTTTAAAACTCTGGATTGTTATTGAAAAGTCTGAAACCATCATCATGCTCTTTGTTTTCGTGATATTAAGCGTTAATGGATTTGAGAAGATGCTACTGTAAACAATCTGAAACGTCGAGTGGTCAACTGAGTAACATAAAATACAGATCGTATTAAA
>NW_019060008.1:279591-303434 GCF_000696155.1 Zootermopsis nevadensis | reverse complement strand
AGAATATTTTAAAAAGTAGAAGTATTTATAATTTTAACTTTTTATATTTAATTAGATTTCAACAGTACATTTGTAAAAATTGAAGTCCCCATGTCTGTAGCCTTCTGGGTTGTGGCACTGTGCGGTATTGTGATTAACACTGTTTCGGAGGAACATATCGCTACCATCTTCAGGTCGGTAACCATTTACAATATCACACAGCACCGTTTTGCTTGATGCAGATGAACGAGGTCAGTATGAGAAATCGCGAAGGATGTATGTCAGATTGGAATAGACCTACGTCTTGCGATATTTATTTAGGGCATTCATATAGAATAGGCGATAGGCAGGCTCCATATTTTATTAGAAACCTGCCAGTACATTCAGTGTCGACATAATTACGCGGACTCTGTTCATTAATGTGGCTGTGGTATGCAGTAATTCAAGTCTGACAGCGTTTCGTAAACATACAAAAGGATGTTAATTACATCGATGTAGCATACTTAATAAAAGTTTGTAATTCGGGATATGTGCATACTCGGATCGCCTGTCCTTTTCCGCAGTGAACATTAGCGCAGGGCAAGCCAGTAGGTACTGCGATGTTCGGCTTTTGATATCGGACCTTCTGTGACCTCCTGCACAAGGGTATCCGTGTATGGCAAGGAGCTCCACCCTGCATTGCAGTCTCTGGGGTGTATTTATGGTCGTATTGAGGACCACTTCAACAGACAGAATTGCTGACATGTTATTGAAACCGCGTGGATACTGTTGAAACAAATAACACGTCTTAAGCAGACATGAATTTATATAATTGTCAGTTTAGCTTCAACCCTTCAAAGCCTGTGTATGTATTACCTGCTTTAACGATCGGTGACTTTGCATTTTACGCAAAGAAATTTATTTATGGATTTTGTAGCATTCTTAAAGTAAACAGAGATTAATTTCCTTAATCAGCGTTAGCCAGGTGATCTTTGTAATGGTGAAGTGTAGTGTTTTCTTAGCGGTACGGACTAAATTCGTAAATAATATTTAGACGAGCTTCGACTTTAAAGGGTGAACCAGTTGATCTTTGTAATGGTGAAGTGTTGGGTTTTCTTTGCGGTACGAACTTACAAACTAATTAATAGCCGAGAGCCCTTACTGCTACTGATCGGCTCCGCCGTGGAGACCCCGGCGTCTGTGGCGACCTTGGTAATCTGGAAATAAGCTGTGAAAATGGGGATTGGGTTCCTCTAGCTTAAGATAAGATCGCATTATGAGCCCCTCAGTAGGAACTTCTAAATTATGTATTAAACTTCCAAATTAATAGCCTCAGCTTTCGCTAATACAAAATTTCAAAATTCCGTCTTTTATGCCAATCATCACACTAACGCCTTCACTCTTACTTTATCCTTAACAGAAGGACGAGTTTGAATCCAGTTTGACACATCTATTTGAGTCCGCGTTTTTTCCCCATGTTGTGTTACAGGCAGAGAGCTTCCCGATCAAATATTTCAGTCGTAGGAACACATGAGAATGCCGAATTATTTATTATTGTTATCAGCAACATTTGTGCCAATACCGCGTTACCAATTACAGGTATTGTTTAAGCACGAATCTTATTCACCGCGTCCTGGGTACCATCGGCAAGACACGCTGCATTTTCCCGATAAATATTTCCAAGAGACGTTGATACTTTTCTCTCTCGGGTTTATAACAAGGAAACTGACGAAGTGACAAATGTGTATATCGCGTGCTAATACGTAATAATTTTGGGACCTCGTAGGAGGGAAGACTGTATTAATGTGATTGATTTACCCATTCTGTACGCGTAATTATATAAACAGCGGAGATACGAAAAGCTTCGTCGTGTTTTGTCGCAAATTGATGATGTTCATTCCTCCTACAGTAATATTTTTGCTGTTCTTTTGTTCCCTTCGCTTTTAATGTTTGAGCGACGTCTTGTCTCCTTCTCTTGTTATGTCTCATCTCTCCCCCCTACTTTCATTTTTATCTCACATTTTCGTTCCATTATGTTTCTGTACTGCTGTTGGCATCTTGTTCCGTTCTGTCATTATCCCAATTTCATAAAAGACTTCAACTGGCCAAAGGAACCAATTAGACTTCTGTGAGGTACTTATTCACTACAGCTTCGGGTTCAAGGTTTTTTGCTCTGAAGTCGATGGATTTCATCGCCAATAAAATTTATTCGAGCAACTGCGAGCAGAGGGCAAAACTGTAATGGCTCTTGTCGCGTTGTTGGGTAAGATTTTATCTGTATATATACTGTTCCATGGTTGATGGCCAATCAACCATGGAATATGAGTCAGACGTATAATAGCACAGCTCGTCAATTTTGTATTAATACATAAATCATGTGTGTGATATATGAAGTTCGGTTTCAAAAACTGCCCATCGAGCTCTGTCGAATGGATTTGAAGCCGGTTGTAATCTGAATATGTCAGGGCACTGAATGTTAGGCTTGACTTAAAATGTGCAACTATAAATGCATGAGTGGACATAGGGGCGAAATCCCTTAAGGTCACACGCCAAATATGTCGCTCTAAAATAAATCTGAGTCACTTAACTTCTGAGAATATACGTAAAAGTATAGATTATTTTTGCGATTTGTTGAGTAGTTCTTGAGTCACAGAGGTTCTAGCATTTGAAAATCATCCCAAAGACGACAACGTGCTAGGACACAAAAATTAAATCTAAAGCTCGTCCACTTTCATGCAATAAATAGGCTGTACCAGCCTTCCCCGTGTTCTTCGAGTAGTGGTCACCCTGGTTGCTAGGCCGCTGCGCGAAAGCTGTGCAGGTGTATTCACGAACAGAACGCGTGTTCGCATAGAAATCCTTTGCTACTGTCCGTGAATCATTTAACAGATGGAATACTGACATGGAATTAAAGAATAAGACAGCAATACACCGAAGGATATCAAAATTTCAGAGCACGTGAAGGGGTAATCCATAACAAATGCTGTACATCAAGCGAGAAAACAGCTGAAATTATGGCTGTGCCAATTTCAAGCAGTTCATCAGCCAGATCAGAATAGTAAACTTTGAAATGGTTTGTATTTTTTTTATATATATAAAGTCTCTTTCTACCGCATGTCTGATACAGGCTAATTACACGATGTCATGACCACAAAGCCACAATGATCAGAATGTGTCGGTCACAGAGTTCTGCAGATCCATTACATGCGACATTTGTTTCCAAACAAAAACACATTTTCACAAATATTACCATCAGCATTATTTTATTGCTGTTATTATTTGCGCTCGTATCCCTATCGAACGCCTGTTAACCCTTTGACCTGATGTTCTTCTAAATAATAGTAATTCAGTCCGTACCGCGAAGAAAACACAACACTTCACCATTACAAAGATGAACTAATTAACACTGTTTAAAGAAATAATCGCGCAGAATCGCACTAACTTTATAAATACAAATGACAGAGTTATTTATTGTTAAATAAAATGGTACATATAATTACCATTAGACTTTAGAGAGTTAATATATCTTTTTTGGTGCGTCTTTAGGCAGGCAACAACTTAAAATCTGCTGAAGTTATTTTTATTAAACTTAATATTGGGGAGTGTCACCAAAATTAGTTGACGTGTTCCATTTCTTGTTAAAATCTGACAACGTCGAGCGTTTCGTTTGAAGACCTAACTGAATTTCTGGTCCAGGAAATGACTTAGTGAGGAATTCATTGGCTATTCATAATCCTGGTAAATACACCAGAATTGTTACGCCATGCGTACATTTCCTAATTTGTTTAAGGGTTCTGTTTTCATCATATCTATCTGCCCTTTCTTACAATGCACTTACATAATATAATGCAACAAGTATCATTTTGAGAATGATAAGACCCTGCAGATGGATGTACACGATTACCAACAAACGAGACACGATGAAACACGCAAGGCACTTACGGTCAGCGTACGGAGAGTTGAATAAACCATGTGATGCTGGACAGATAGGGCGAAGATAGGATGGAATTACAAACACACAAAATGAACAGGAAGAGAGAGAGAGACCAAGGATAGTTGATTTAGAGCATCGAAGTTATACTTTGCTGGTACTTCACAGTTCAAAGTTCAAAGTTCCGTGTCGTAGATCTGATATGCCCATAAAATATTTCATTATGCTGTGGTAAATTATGATTTTAACATGTGTTAAGACTCTCTCTCTTACAGGGAGTCGGAATTATTACGAAGTTTAGTTGATTCAGCTCAGTTTGTGACCACCTCGCATTCAAGTCATTAGAAAAAAAATCATTTATTTAGAGTCACGTTTTCCCTAACAGCAGATATATAAAGACTGAATAAACCAACAATAATTATTTCTTATATTATTCTTCTCACTCGTCATATTTGTCTTTTTTATCATCTTTAATGTATAATTGTGCTCTAGGGTTTTTCAAGGTCACACAAATACGTCTTGAGCATCGTTGTGATATTTTACAAGATTTGGCTAAAAATTTGTGTGCATTTGGTATGAACATCTTAGATTTTAGGTTCTCAGTGAAAATGTCGATTGTGATATTTTGTCTTGTGGCGAATGTGCCCTTGAAAATGGTTAAAAGTGTTTAGCCTTCGTTTTAACTGCCTCATGACTTTCGATATTCCAATCTTTATTGACGGACAGTGTATTAGTAATTTCTTACTCTCTTGTACATCTGTAATATCCTCTTTAAACCAGTTGACTGGCTGTATAAGTAATTTCATTTTACGATGACACGAAACTTTGTGTAATTGAGTTTCAGTAATTAATCTATCCGTCTCCTGAAATTAAGAATCTACTCTCCCAAAAGTAAATCACTAACTTATTTATAGAAGGCCGAATTAACTCAGAGTTAAAATACAATCTTTAATGGACGATAGATATTCTTGACGTTTCCATGGAGATGTAATACATAAAAAGGCGTCTGATATTTGGGGTTTTGGCTGCAGTGAAAATGTCGATTGTCGTCTCCTTTGTTCAGTGCTTGTTTTAGACGACGTTAGCAACCACCAAGTCCTTACGTAGTCACAGACCAGAAGACCTCAGTCGTAATAAGAAGTTTGTATATTCAGCTTATTTACGTAAATCATTGTGCTCAGCGTAGAAATAATATCTCGAAAGCTCCGATGTACGCCTTCGGAACCCACAATCTCATGTTGGTACTTTACAGCACAAAAGAAAACCTCGCGTATAACACACAGATATCTCAAAAATATGATTACAAACATTCAATGAATAAAATTAAGACATTTTAATAAACTAAGCAATTGCATACGTCAGAATTGGTACTTTATGAATTAGCGAATCTAGTGTTGGTGTTCAAAATGACCACCGTCAGCTTCGTGGCACAGTTGACAGCGGTGAGCATCTGAATGACAAGTTACTGCTGTGTATAAATCTTTTTTTTTTGGGACACCCTGTATATACTTATAGGCTTACAAACTTCTACTGTGTCATTTTGTATGGTAGACAGAGTTTAAACATGCCTATTTTGGCGATAGTAGGAATCTTTGTGATTATACCTGATAAATTTAGTGTACTGTGTATTTGTGGCCCAGAATATTATGCACAGTAATTTTAAAAAAAATAAGTTATGTATTTATTATTTATAGAGTGCGTCTTTAGGCAGGCAACAACTTAAAATCTGCTGAAGTTATTTTTATTAAACTTAATATTGGGGAGTGTCACCAAAATTAGTTGACGTGTTCCATTTCTTGTTAAAATCTGACAACGTCGAGCGTTTCGTTTGAAGACCTAACTGAATTTCTGGTCCAGGAAATGACTTAGTGAGGAATTCATTGGCTATTCATAATCCTGGTAAATACACCAGAATTGTTACGCCATGCGTACATTTCCTAATTTGTTTAAGGGTTCTGTTTTCATCATATCTATCTGCCCTTTCTTACAATGCACTTACATAATATAATGCAACAAGTATCATTTTGAGAATGATAAGACCCTGCAGATGGATGTACACGATTACCAACAAACGAGACACGATGAAACACGCAAGGCACTTACGGTCAGCGTACGGAGAGTTGAATAAACCATGTGATGCTGGACAGATAGGGCGAAGATAGGATGGAATTACAAACACACAAAATGAACAGGAAGAGAGAGAGAGACCAAGGATAGTTGATTTAGAGCATCGAAGTTATACTTTGCTGGTACTTCACAGTTCAAAGTTCAAAGTTCCGTGTCGTAGATCTGATATGCCCATAAAATATTTCATTATGCTGTGGTAAATTATGATTTTAACATGTGTTAAGACTCTCTCTCTTACAGGGAGTCGGAATTATTACGAAGTTTAGTTGATTCAGCTCAGTTTGTGACCACCTCGCATTCAAGTCATTAGAAAAAAAATCATTTATTTAGAGTCACGTTTTCCCTAACAGCAGATATATAAAGACTGAATAAACCAACAATAATTATTTCTTATATTATTCTTCTCACTCGTCATATTTGTCTTTTTTATCATCTTTAATGTATAATTGTGCTCTAGGGTTTTTCAAGGTCACACAAATACGTCTTGAGCATCGTTGTGATATTTTACAAGATTTGGCTAAAAATTTGTGTGCATTTGGTATGAACATCTTAGATTTTAGGTTCTCAGTGAAAATGTCGATTGTGATATTTTGTCTTGTGGCGAATGTGCCCTTGAAAATGGTTAAAAGTGTTTAGCCTTCGTTTTAACTGCCTCATGACTTTCGATATTCCAATCTTTATTGACGGACAGTGTATTAGTAATTTCTTACTCTCTTGTACATCTGTAATATCCTCTTTAAACCAGTTGACTGGCTGTATAAGTAATTTCATTTTACGATGACACGAAACTTTGTGTAATTGAGTTTCAGTAATTAATCTATCCGTCTCCTGAAATTAAGAATCTACTCTCCCAAAAGTAAATCACTAACTTATTTATAGAAGGCCGAATTAACTCAGAGTTAAAATACAATCTTTAATGGACGATAGATATTCTTGACGTTTCCATGGAGATGTAATACATAAAAAGGCGTCTGATATTTGGGGTTTTGGCTGCAGTGAAAATGTCGATTGTCGTCTCCTTTGTTCAGTGCTTGTTTTAGACGACGTTAGCAACCACCAAGTCCTTACGTAGTCACAGACCAGAAGACCTCAGTCGTAATAAGAAGTTTGTATATTCAGCTTATTTACGTAAATCATTGTGCTCAGCGTAGAAATAATATCTCGAAAGCTCCGATGTACGCCTTCGGAACCCACAATCTCATGTTGGTACTTTACAGCACAAAAGAAAACCTCGCGTATAACACACAGATATCTCAAAAATATGATTACAAACATTCAATGAATAAAATTAAGACATTTTAATAAACTAAGCAATTGCATACGTCAGAATTGGTACTTTATGAATTAGCGAATCTAGTGTTGGTGTTCAAAATGACCACCGTCAGCTTCGTGGCACAGTTGACAGCGGTGAGCATCTGAATGACAAGTTACTGCTGTGTATAAATCTTTTTTTTTTGGGACACCCTGTATATACTTATAGGCTTACAAACTTCTACTGTGTCATTTTGTATGGTAGACAGAGTTTAAACATGCCTATTTTGGCGATAGTAGGAATCTTTGTGATTATACCTGATAAATTTAGTGTACTGTGTATTTGTGGCCCAGAATATTATGCACAGTAATTTTAAAAAAAATAAGTTATGTATTTATTATTTATAGAATTTTTGTAGCTTCGTAAAATCTGTCGCATTTGAATGAAAATAAGCTTCATAATGTTTTGTGGAAACTTCTTTGTCATTCGTAAGTTTTAATGTGAATATTTATGTATTTATATGTAAATTTATATAAAAGTAAGTCATGCAATGGAAACTAAGTTGAGATTTTCATTGATTAGCAGAATGTTCTGCATGCATAATTATTCGACAAATAAGTGAATTTCTATGAACTGGCCCACTGTGGGAACAAAACTAGGAGCCCTTAAAGAGTAATGTTTACGCAAATCTAGACGTCGCTGAAAACACTGTAACAAAGAAATTGGGCTCCATAACCAAGGATGGATCATGCTTGGCTAGGTCTAAAAAAAATTTGGGGGTGTATTTGTTCTTTGAATGTAGGAGGGGGACGAGAGGGGGAAAATTAATGACCGGCTAGATGATAAGACAGAATAAAGGCGTTGTATTAAGGCAAAGAGTAATGAAAGGACGCTCTAAGACAAATGTGAGATGATTCCCGTTATACGCCGTCGCTACTGGATGATGCAAGTCTTAATTTACAGGCAGAAACGTCCAGACTGCTGGTGACTGATACGCATGTCACGTTGTTGGTAAATTATTGCCGGAGTGACCGTGTTCGTTGCGTGAAAGTCACTGTTTCAGTGTGACAAATCGAGATCACCGTCTTATAACTTCGAACGACTAGAGTCGTTGCTCCTCGAGAATGTCATCCATGTTTAGGAGCCCTGAAGATTGACGCAGTAGATTCCTCCGAAACAGATAAAATGTCAGACCTCTTTTTTATTATGCCATAACTAATATTGGTAAAAGATTAGTTCCTAACTTCATGGTTAATCGTTAAAAAGTTGATATTTACTCAGATGATATGATATTTCTTACTGTATTGAACCCAGAAGTTGGCCGTGTTTACAAAATATTAATGTCATATTCTCAGCCAGTGTAATCCAGTTTATTCCTATACTTCCGGTTCCTCTAACATCCACCTACGCTTAGTTAATCAAATAAAAAATATTGCTTTAAATTTTCCTAGTAAAATTCCCTGTGCATTTCCCTCATTCATGCTTCATGTTCCGCTCATCTGTTTATATTTTATTTAAAAGCTTTATTATAGAGTCTGAAGAACTCAAATTATGAAGTTCTCCATGTGCGAATTTTTCCACCCCCCACCCCAGAATGATCTCTGAATTTTACTCGCTACCACAGGAATGAGGTGTATTTCCGAGTCACGTTTTAGGATGTGCTGCGTCGAGATTAAAGAGCCTAAATGTAATCAGTATTAGCCGACGTATGATGAATGTGATGATGTGACTATAATGGTGTAATTACTTACCTATATATTTGACACATTTTGGATCACATTTCCAACTGGGGTGAGGGCAATCGGTGCATCAGTCTGTCACTATTCAAGCTATAAATCCCATTCAGAACCCCCGATCCACTCGTTTTCCCCACCAACATAAAAATCCGCCAAATACTCTCCGCGTTTGTGTCAGCATAAGTTGCTTTACATTAACGTTAAATATCTTCCATTTACGGCAGTATCATACAAAGGATTTATATCTTTAAAAATTCTATTGTTCCTGTAACCTGCATTTGCGTCTGAGAGAGATGTGGTATCAAAGGACTGGAGATAATTACATAATCAAGAACTGTTTGCATTGTTCGCTTAACACTTTAACGGTGATTAAGTGCGTAAGGATGTGATATGGGAACACGATGTGCATATTGGAAGAATAGGAAATGAAAAAGCATGGCTGTTATAAGGAAATATTAAAGATAAAGATCACATGGATGACCTACTTTGTGAGGGGATATAATATGAAATGATCTGATTTGTCGACGTTTGCTATATACACTATATACAGCTCAGTATCCGTTAGAGGGTTTTGAACCCTAAGAGACTTTCTTAACCAGCTGGTAAATATCAACTGTTATAGATCGGTGTTTATCTCAAGTTGAGTAGATTCTAACCTTTATTTCTTCTTACGTTCTGTTGTTAAAGTTTTAATCTTTTTCATCACTAATTTAATTTTTCGTTGTGACGAACACTACGTAAAGAATTGTGTGGTATAGAAATGAAATCGGCACGAGATCCACCATGACACTGTTCAAGGTCATCCTGGTTGCTAGGCCACTGCTCACGCCAGTTGCGCAGGAGCGAACATGGAGCGTTCACTAGCAGAACACGTGTTCGTTCTTGAACATTACTACGCATTGAGATCGTCAGCCTGTTTTTTTGTGTGAAGGATTTGTCAATGCCGAATAGGACGACAGTATTCAGACTGGTTACAACATTTTTCTTTGATACATGTCTTCGAGAAGGTGGTAAATATTTTCAGAATCTGCTGTCAAGCTGTAATATACTTTTATCCTAACAAATTAAAACTACAAATCAGCCCGTTTTGTTATATTGACGTCACCTAATGTTTATATATATATATATATATTTACGTACAGTTTAGTTATGATTGCATTTTAAATCGAACACCCTGTATTTCTGGGATGATAAATGGAGTTTGAAGTGAAAGTCGTACGTACAGATGAAAAGAGGTGAGACAATTTTGGGGACATGGTCGAAGTGTGATAATACTAAAGTGTTTCTTAAAGGAGTAAATCCCGATGACGTGGACTTGATTCATCTGTCTGAGGGTAAAGTACAGTTTCAGGCTGTTACAAGTACAGTTATGAGCCTTCCGGCCTTATTTAGGGTCTGTTTTGTGAAATATCTGCTTTCATTTCATAGGCTTTCATGCAATTTGTGTTAGTCTTCGGGAATAAAAAACGTTGTTTGTTGATATTTAATTTAAAAATGCAGTGGTGACAAAATATCTTGCTTCTTATAAAACTGATTCATCGATTCTTTAATGCACAATTTTAAAATTCAAAATATTTGAAGTCCTTTTTAAGCATCAATCCAATTGAATAAAAAGGATAAAAATTTTGTTATTAAAACGTCGACGAATAACAGTTAACATTTTTTGTCAGTTATAATCCGTATCAAAAAATATTCTGTAGTTCGTTTTCCCTTGCATGTGTACAGGAACCACAAAGACCGCGTAAAAGCAAAACTGGCTGGTCCATTGCCTATTTTTGACAGATATATCTAAATAACACGTCAATTTTGCTGTCCTGATTTATAACGGCATGTGTACACGTAAGTGTATACCAACGTTTCGGAGGAACATACTGCCGCTTTCTTCAGGGCTGAAATCGGATTTCAAATATTGAAAAGCAATTTACTCGAACCCTAAAAGACACGGAAATTACATGATGAATTGCTTACTAATTTTTATGATTTATATCGTATTGTTAGGGTCATTGAATAGAGGTCGATGGTATGAAAAATGTGGTTGTGACCTAGACTATTAACATAGATATCAAAGAAACAGGGATAAAATAGTGCCCACTCCCTGTTTAGGGCTCTTTTTAACACGGATATTAATTTTAGATTTCCGTAAATCAGGGAATTTCTTGGTCAGTTAAATTACTTTTAGTTTTTTTAACACAAAGTTTCCTTGGAAACTTTTAACTCAGTTGTTGGTTTCATTTTCATTTTGTAACTGCATCTTTTCACTGTAACATTAATATCGTACACGTATATAAAATAAGTTGGGGAATAATAAATAGATATTTTTTTCTTATATAAGGTAATTGTGACCGCCACGGTGGTCTAGCGGTTAGAACGCTGGCCTTGTAATCCTGGGGGTCTCGGGTTCGATTCCCGGCGGTGCCCTAATTTATAACTTGTGTTGGGCAAGGCCGTGGTCTAGGCAACACGGAGTTTTCCTCCGGGGGCTTCCCCGGTTTCTCCGTGGCATCCCATTCACACACAGAAGAAGGCAATGGCAAACCACTTCTGGATCATCTGCCAAGAACGTATATGAACAGGTCCCAGTCCGAGAAAAAGATGGAAGGATCCTGTTCATATGGACCTGTCGTCAGACAGAACACTAAATAAAATAATAAAGGTAGTTGTAATTGTCGAGGCTAGGTGAAAATTGATATGGCTGCGTGATTTTTATTGTACTTCAAACTATCAAATTTAATTTAAATCCGTTTTCGAGTTGTTACATACGTAGAGACAGGCGATGAGGCGGAGTGATTTTAAAATGCGGTTAAACGTAATGAGTTTGTACAGTCTGTGTTTGTATCTTATCACTTTACAGTTCTGTTCATTTCCACGGAGATGCAAGTTTGTAAATTGACAGAACCAAAGGACTGGCCATCAGCACGACGAAGTTGAATGCTTTAAGCTGGTCTATATTCAAAACAAGCACATCGAACTGATAACAGCAAGACAATGCCGCGTGTTTACTTAAAACAAACAAACAAACAGACTACATATACATCGCTGTACTGCAATTGAATCTGTTTATAGATTTTATCGATTACGGACTACCATTTCTGATTGTGTTTTGTGGACGTAGGTTTTGGATGTTGCACTGTTGACTCATATAACTCTATCCTGTGGAGTGAATGAGGAAAACCACAGGAAATCCATACGCGGCCTCCATGATAATTTCCAAACTCAACAGATATTTCTGTTGATGTTTACTGAGTGTTACGTTTTAAGGACTGATTAAAGTTTTTAGGTGAAATTATGCAGTAGACAAAATTTTATTTATTCAGATGCCTTCTGGGATGTTGCGCCATGACCGCCGTATTAGACGTGCCTGCTGCTTCCATCGTCAGGACGATGACTTACCGGCGCAAAATTCTAAAAATCGAAAAAACTTTAAAAAAACACACCTGTTAAATTAAATTTGAAAACTGTTGTAATTTTTAAATTTTTAGCTCTTCGCAGACGTGAAGGGTATAATTAAACGAACAGCTTCACAAAGTGCAGTGATAATTTGGGGGGGGGGGGGGTTTACTACAGAGTTCACAATTCGTGTATCGAGATTTGCATAACTCACCACACTGGCATGGTCCAGCGAAGGTTTTTTTTTCCCCCAAATGCCGTGAACCCATGATTGTAATCGAATAGTCGGTTTGGCGTCAGATTAACTTCTGTGTGTAACAAAACACCACGCCCGCCCTACGTTTAAAACAAATCACTTGAGGCGGGCGTAAAACATCCTTGTCCAGGAGCGCGGGACCTGCCCTCTGCTGACTCATACCTCAATTATGTTCGTTGATTCGCAAAAAACAGATGTAATCGTGTCACAGGGCGTGTGAATCTGAATAAATTGCACTGAGTGAAAGCACGCGGCGGAGAAAGTATTTGTGTGTCTGTTGATCGATTTTTATCGGGCTTCACACCAGAAGTTACCAAAAAAATTTGCTCTACCTTCGAATCGGTCTATGAGTCACATCATTAAACATTTCCTTTGAAAAACGAACGAATGAGAGAGACCACAAAGCAGTGGGTGGTTTATTTCATGTACCGTACCCGACGTTTCGGCAGTTCGCTGTACTCCTTATATAAAACCATGGGCAGTGTCAAGCACCTTTTTGGTATGTTCTACCCCGTCGGTCTAGCCGTTAGCTTACGAACCTTGTACTTAAGATGTCCCGAATTAAATTCCGAAACGTCGGTACTAACATATATTTATTATGTATTCAACAACGCTTTTACTTGGCCATACTATAAAAAGCGTGGAATGATAGGATGGTTAAGGAAAGCTGAATTGGAAAGATGGCCCCGTTTTCGTTGCGAGATTTTCCCCGGGACCACCCGAATACAACAACACAGAAGTGTATGATATTCGGCGGCCCGACGCAATATTTGCATGTACTCGTATGTCACTGACTTAGAAAAAGTAACATGATGTTATGTAACACGGCCTTTTTAGTGCGTTTTTGAAAGCTTAGTGCAAAAACTTCCGTCGTCTCTACGATCTGAGCCATGTTCCGCACTTGCAAGGAATTTATTGGCAGGGTGGGTAAATATTAGCTTCCCTTTCAGAGTCACTGTCCAGTGGTGTAAGTTATTTAAACGTCTGGTGCAGTGCCATTGCTCTTTTAACATTTATTAATCAACTTGTTACGTTCGCAGAGCCCAAAGGATGTACACACGGAATGTGTCAACACGCGCCGCTGAAAATGTGAGCTTCTTTGCGTGCCAATTAATTTTTTAATGTCATTAGTCTCAGTGGAAAGAGCGCGTAACGTGAGGGGTTTTTTTGGGTTTTTTTTTCTCCTCCCCACATGCGTGTTTTAAAGTATGTGAAGTGGGCGCTTCGCCATTGAAACTAATTGTATTTTCTGCAGTCGAGTTTCTGTCGTATGTTAATCTACCAGGAAACACACAGCGCATTAATTGGTAAGCACGAAAAAGCCTAACTAAATACACTTTTGAAGTTATTATCTGTAATGCAGATGGAAGTAGGACGTTTCGGTAGGAAGCCAGGAATCTAGTTAATTCACGTTTTATTTGCCTTTAAATTTTCTTTATTTTTATGTGATCATGAATTAATTTCGTGGACGCGGAATTCATGTTTAGACTTTAACTAGATTCTGTACTGCGATGTAGAACCTCACACATTAAAACTTGTACGTATGTTAATGTACACTCTGTCCCAAAAATATATATACACATAATAATACGGAATATTAACCGTAACCTACGTGTTTGTGGTAGGCCTAGAGCAGTGGTATTCAACCGGGGGTACGCGAATACATATTAGGGGGTACGTGAAATTTTTAAAAAAAATATTATTTTATGATAAACACTGAATAATCAGTAATGTAATTTATTTAATTTATTTTAGATGTAGATTATATACTATGCATAACTTGAATTATAAACCAACATCTTTGGGGGTACAAAGTTGAAGAGAAATTATATCTGGAGGGTACGCGAACAAGAAAGGTTGAATACCACTGGCCTAGAGGACCAACTGACTTCAGGGACCCGGAGAAAGTTTACAGGACGGAGGCGACGTATAAAACACTTCACTCGCCCTCTTCGTTCAGCGAACATCACTGCTGCTTTGTCTTCAGGAGATCCTGATCGAAAATCCGTCCGGTCATCCACAATCGTGACAGAATTGTTGCTTCGGGTAGTCTCGTAGAAATTAACTTAGTGCCTCCATCATCATCACCCTGTTGATGGTGCCGGCAAACATCTGTTCCCTTACTGATTTCTTGTCTCAATTACCCAGCTTATAATTGTGTCCTGCGTTTACCCTAACGACTTCAGTAATAACAGCTGAATGCTTTAGTTCGGAATAATATTCGTTCTGCAGTTTTCTCCTTTTCATATAAATTGTTTTTTTTAATTTATTTTTATTTAAATTTGTTTCTGGTAATTTTCCTCAGGGCATTACTTAATTTTTACTGTGTTTTAACTGAGTTTCCTCGGTCACCTTCTTCTTCAGCGGGAGTAAGCGACTTCACGCGGTAAGCTTCATGTGGAAATAATTCGAATATAAGTTTCAAGGTCACGAAATTCTTTACGTCGAGCGGTATAATAAGAGACGCGAACGGATATCAACGGGTAGCTACTGTCATTTATCATTGCTCTGTGTCCTGTAAAATGGTGTGAACAGGGCCGCTGCCTGCCTCTCGTGCGACAAAGAGAGGGCCTGGTGATGTGATCGCAGTCCGTCTAGATGGGATTACCTTTTAAAGGAGACCTATTTCCTTGCGTCCCGTAACCCCGGGGTCATAGTTTAGGAATATCGCTGTCCTCGGTCAAGTGAAGTTTTGTGGACGTCGTTACAAATCATGAACTGGTTACGATAAAACCTTCGTGGGTACGTCTTGCAAATGTAACGCACTTAAAAAATGTAAAGTATTCTAGTTGAAATCATAAAAATAAACTGAGAATTTAACTGCGTAATTATACGTTAGTAATGTATTCTGAAGAATTTTCAGAAGCCAAACATCGTCTAAATATTTAAAAATTTAGTCCGTACCGCAAAGAAAACACTTCACCATTACAAATATATACTGGTTAACGCTGTTTAAGGAATTAGTCGCTGTTTAAAACAAGTTTCGTACGAAAAACATAAATGCACTCTGAATCAAAACGTTAAAAGAAAACATTGACTGTTAAAACAAGTGATACACAAAATTACCGCAGAGTTTTAAAGGGTTAAGGAAGGCAGACTCCCTAACTTGTTCCTTGCAGTTAGTTTGCTTAATGGCGGGACAGAAACAGACTTCTATCATAAGAACAGAGAATCTTGTCGTTGAAGTGTCTTTACTGTTTTAGTTTGCTTCATGTGTTGTGGTCAGGCGAACTCGAGGGATTGATGAGGTATTTTAGTAACGCGGTCGCTTAAAATACGGAAAAAGGAATCGAACATAATCTCGGCGTCCCTGGAGATGAGTCACCTCCGGCATTTTATCTGCATGAATGATGAACAGTTCTGTTTATATTTAGAGGTCTGTCCGTGCTGAGCCGAACAGAAGAGTGGCGACGGATATGGCTTCGAACCTCCAGTAAGTCAGTCTGTTCAACCGCCATCAATCACCGTAATGTATTCAGGAGCTAGCAGTTTGTAAAGGTTCGGCCATACGATTCAACGTGAAAAGCCGCGTTAATCTAAATACTCCCCCCCCCTCCCCCTGTAAATCCGCCCACTCGTGGTGGGCGCCTGTCCTCCATTCGGGTTTCATCGCGTGTAGAGAATTTCATAACGTTTTGTATGTTTTCGCCCTCGACAGGTTCAACTCTTCCAGAAGACGGAAGAGAATAAGGCACAGGGCGATAACGAGATAAGGAAAAATGAAGAACTAGAGAGAGAATAGGAGGGAATAAGGAATAGGGCGAAAAGGAAGGAAGAAATAAGTTATAAACAAATATGCACAAAGAAAGTAGAAACAATTACATTCGCGACTTTCATTTGTTCCCTAATGATTGTTTATGGTCACTTTGCAGTGAACCTGGAGACTTCTGAACACCGCAATCCGAAAATTTATTTTTTAAAAAAATGAAATTGCAAAAAACTACCACCTAAAATCTCAATTTTTCGTTCCAGTGCTCTGGTTATTTCAGGTCAAAATGTGACCATCTGTGTACAAGAGTGCCAGAGAAGACACTGAACTAATTTGCAACTAACTCTTTTCCCAGAATCTGGTATTCGCTCAGCTATTCAAGAAATCCCATTTACTGTCTGAAACCCAAAGGTTCATTGCCGTGTTCACAAGAGCCCGTCACTGAAATCTGTCCAGAGAGCGATCATTCTGATCAACACCCTCTCACCACGTTTCCTTAATACCGATTTTAATATTATCCTCGTTATCTTACGCCTAGTTCTCCCTCTTTTCAGGGTACCCAACCAAAATTTATTACGAATTTTTATTCGAGTTGTTATCGTCTTATATTAATAATAGTTTTTAATTTAATTTTTATTTCTTTTATATTGCTTTATAAATAATTACTTTGTCCTTTCCTTTCTTTGTATTTCTGACTTTTTCTCGTTATTCTGTCTTTCGTCTTTTGCTCGTGTCCCCCTAATTTCTTCCCCGGACCACAGTTCTCTCTCACAAAACGATCTTAAGCCGCTGTCGGATGTCAATCTCGTGGTTTCTCATCCGTCCTTGTTCCGGTTCTCGTATTTGTTGTTCGTTACCCGAATGTGGACTGAGGAGCTTCTCGTGAAGCAGCTTCCGGCCCGAATGCACGTCACTTCCGGTCTTATCTGGCCTTGTTAATAATTCCGAACGCGGGCTCTAGCCACGGCGTGGGCTGGCTAAGTCGAAAGCACACGCATATTTCTGCCCCACATCAGCATTCTGATACACTCGCGAGATTGTGTGTCACCATTTCGCCCTGTGCCATCGATCGCTTAAATGAAAACAGTTGAACGCCCCTCATTTAGGCCTGTTGTGCCAGAGGACGTACGCTGCTTGTCGCTTATCGCCTCAAACATCTATGGGTTAGTTACCTGTTGTCTTCCGTCGCGTGCAGTCCGGCTAAAGTTTGTGGACGTTTCAGAGTGGCTTGCGTCCTGAATCATCAGGGCGATCGAACGTCGTCAAACCCATTTCCAGATTACACCACGCAACATCGCAGAGGCGACACGTACGATGAACCTTCAGTGTCCCTCTTTAAGACCACGTGGTGTCACATACCAGAACACCTCGTACACCTCACTTTCACAGGTTCTTACAGTAGTCGGGGCGAATCTGCGCGCTTGAGATATGTCAGAAGTGAAAGGCATGCTGTATCAGAGGGGCGGGAGGGGTGGCGGATGCAGTATTTTGTAGCTCGCTGTCACATTGTCTACGTCCGTGAGTTTTTCTGGTTGCATAGTACGCACATGCGTTTGTTTTCCGTCCTCTCACAAGCTAGTGAAGTAAGCGAGACACACGGTTTGGACCCGGCTACTTCATAAGTTTAGATATTTAACCGGATCCTTGCTGCAGGAAAACAAGGTCCTTCTAATCTTTCCTTTTTTTAAAACAAAAAATCCTGTTCCTATTCAGCTCGGCCATACGTGAAATATGAACTGAAGATTCTGTTGGTTTACACATTGAATAGAGCATCAGAGTTTGCATAGGGTTGGTTGTGCTTTTATCAGAAAGGAAACTGAACGCAACATCGCGGAGTTTTGGTGGCGTTGGGCTGAGAGAACCTTCACATCCAGGTTCAGCGGAAGAACTTCAGTGTACATCTCTACTCCTCTTCTAATTATCTCGTAAACCAAGGATCGACAACCCGCGGTCCGCAGACCGCATGCGATACGCCAAACAATTCTTACGCGATCTGGGAATTTGCCTCGTTGCAAGAAGGGCAGACATTTTGCTCTGATTCCTCCGTCAGATTCTCTTCCTTATATTTTATGTTATTTATTCCCATTCGCTTTCTTGACACGCGCATTTGTGCGTTCTGGCTCTTAAAGGGTCTTGGACACCCTTGAAAATCATGATGATTATTATGATGACGGACTGAGCTGAGGATTTTGAAGTTAATAAATGTGACGTAAAATTACGCGACTAATTAGTCAGTCTGAAATGAAGGGGGTGGTTTTTCTGATAGACTGCCATTTCCTCCTGGGACAGTGAGAAATTAAAGAACATGCACAACGCATTAAATAGCTTTTTGTTCCGACGACCCTACCACGTGACCCTTCTCTCAGTGTCATTTCAAAATGACGTGTACTACATTCCTTTGTCTGTTGAAAAACATGTATTAGCATTTTTTTTTTTTGTAAAGCCTTCATGCATTTGTTGAACTTTTGCCATAGAGCACCCAAACTAAGGGGGTTTATTGAGTTTTTATGAGATTTTCACGGCTGTGAAATTATTTCCCCTCGTATCTCAGAATATTTTATCTGATCACCTGTAATCGTGTGTATCCTACGAATGTGTTCATGTGTCTCCTACAAATGAACACTAGAGGCGATTAAAATCGGGAGAAAACTCGTGCTGGGCGGAACACACACTTCGGACTAAGCGGGAATTTCCCTTCTTCCTATCTCTAGGCACGTTACAGCGATTTATATTCATTTGAATTCCAACTACGGTTAAAGAATCGCTGATTGCCGGCAGTTACATTAAAATTTAAAGGCAAATTCTCCTTGCACTATTCAGATTACCCGGAGGTTATTTATGTCTAAGCCCGATAAATGTTAATCAGCTCATAATACGAGGTATTCCTGGGTCGGGCGTATAAAATTTCATATCCTGAGAATTTCATGTTTTATTCTTGTCTCCCACTTCTTATTCTTCAGCTGTAAAGAATTCTGCCCTGTGTCCTCGTTCCGGTACCTGTTTTCGAACTGATTAAAATGTAATCCTGTTAAATGTTATATTAAAATATTATACTTTGTATATTTGTTACGTAAACTAAATGCCTGGAGAAGAGGCCTTCTATAGAAGCTTATAGTAACATTTAGCTTGTCAACAAATTCCCCGCCTTCTATGGAACCCAAAGGTTCATTACAGTCTTCACAAAATCCCGCCACTGGCTCCTGAATCCAGTCCAAACCCCCACATACTGTTTCTCCAAGATCAATTTTAATATTATCCCCCGTGCTTAACATATCAATGATACTGATTTACTGAACAAAGTTGTCTGGTAGACATTACATTCCCGCGTGCGTATGAAAACGTCATCGGCTGTGTGCTTATACGTGATGGCCAAGATGTTAGCATAATATAGTTAGCAGTGCGCGCATCGATGCTTACAGACGTAAAGCCACTCCGAATACACGGTGAATTACACGCCGCGCTACGCGGTTACAAGGGTTGCCAAGCCGGATATTGCTGGCTGAGACGGGAGGGAGGGGGGAGATGGATGCCGGCTTTGAATAATAACAGCTCTCTTTAAACCTTCTAAGCCCTGTGGTGTTGTATGTGCTCATCCCCCGGCTCACTGTAACGTTAAAACACTCTGTACTCTACCCACACAATACCTCTGCGGGTTTTAAATGACTCTCAGACATAACAGATAGTTTTCCCGTAAATAGTGTTAACCAGCCTTTGTAATAGACTTCGAAGGTTGAGCGGAGTGTTATGTGAGCCTAAGAGACCGTCTAGACAACGGTTTTCGCGAAAAGAAAATTCCTCTCACATCGGCTCATTATATAACAGCAATCAGTAAAATTAAATTTGGAGTCAGTGCTCTGGTTTTATGGGTCATTGTGTGTACTCCCATTACGTAAGACAGCGCGGAACTTCCTAGCACTTTCTAGCACGGCTCGTCATCCACCGAGCACTACATAATACATGAAAATAAATGAAGACGTAAATAATGAATGAGCTCCATCCATATTATAAGTCTCTAGCGTTCCTCTTTGCTGAGCGGGGTCTGGGCGTGGCGGCCCTCTGGGGACTTAATGAAACAGACTGGCTCCGTTCATAAACTCGAAGCCTACGCTGCAGAGTCTATGAGGGGGATCAGATTCAAAGTAGAACATAATAACAAACGTGTTTGTGTGGCCCTGATGAAGATAAAGTTGAGACCGAATGCTTGGCACTCGTGTTTCGTACGTGCCGGGTTTCAAATCTCGAGCCGTAGACCAGCGACCGTACTGAGACTTCTCGTGGTTTTCTTCGCTACATCTTGGAAAATGACAGGGCAGTAGGCCTAAGCATAAATGAGGTCATTACCTCTCACTGTCACATCCTTTCCAGTTAATTATTTGGAAATCATATTGCCGTATAAAATGAGCTGGTGACAGAGTCGTTGAATAAATTACAAATACATGGAGATATGAGGAACATAGTACCTCTATCTTCAGCCCAGAATTTCCTCAGGGCTGAAGAATAAAAAATATGAAATCTAAACACGTGTCTTAAATTCCTTTTCGTGTTTCAACAAAGACCCTTGGAGATGGCTGAATGACTGGTCTCGGCTTTCAAACATATTGCTTGTTATACGGTTTAGGTGTGAAGGCGAGTTACTGAAACGAGTTACATGTAAAGGCGAGTTACCGGAACGAGTTATGTGTTTAACTACTTGACTCGTACAAACAAACGCTTCAGTATTTTCTGCCTTGTAAATATGTAACAGTAATAAATGGATCTAGTAACTCGCTCCAGTAACTCGTCTTAGCACAAAACCCTGTTAACAGGGTTATCTCTTTGTTACTGTTCGCTGAGCAGCTTCTAGCTCCCACAGCTCGTGTCAAGAGATTATTTGCTGCGGATGAATACGGAAACAAGTTGATGTCCATTGGTTTGCTAATATCACGCCCTCACTTCACCTGCAGGGTTTCATTACGTGACAACGGACTAGTTTTTGTCAACCACGTGACATGCTGGCATTCCCTTTGTTACTGCAGAAATAGATAAACGCCTTACAGGTAGGCAGATGTGCTGCATCCGGTGTTAACATTGATAGAGTAAAAGTGTTTCAGTTCGCTTGTCAGTAACCGCGTTACTTCGCTCAACAAAATAGCGTTCCGTTCGGTTCATAGAATACATGATGTAATAACGTCTCTTAACACCGATCCTGAATTTGCTGGCGGTGACGCTGTTTCTCGAGGCCCGATATATGTTCATTTTAGTTTCATTGTGAACCCTTTGACGCACAAAGTTAATCTAAATCACCTTCAAGATTTCAGTCCGTACCGCTAAGAAAACACAGCATATATCCTTTACAAAATCAACTTGTTGACGCTGTTTAAGGAAATAATCGCTTTTTGCATTGACGTTCATACTAAATACATAAATACAAAGTACGTGTTCATTTAAAATTTAATCACGTGGTGCGTATAGTTACCATTGGATGCCAAGGGGTTAGTTAGTTTTCATTGCGTTCCAGTAAATTGTCTTAATTTATAATCTTGCTGCCTCGAGCCGCCTTGGTTCTGGAAACATTTCACAGCCCCGGATATAAACGTTTTCACGAACCGAATCTAAGTACCCGTGATATTTGGTTCGGGAGATCTGCATACAGGCGTTATTATTATTATTTAGTGTTCTGTCTGACGACAGGTCCATATGAACAGGATCCTTCCATCCTTTTCTCGGACTGGGACCTGTTCATATACGTTCTTGGCAGATGATCCAGAAGTGGTTTGCCATTGCCTTCTTCTGTGTGTGAATGGAGTAATTGTTGGGATGCCACGGAGGAAAACTCCGTGTTGCCTAGACCACGGCCTTGCCCAACACAAGTTATAAATTCGGGCACCGCCGGGAATCGAACCCGAGACCCCAGGATTACAAGGCCAGCGTTCTAACTAGACCACCGTGGCGGTACAGACGTTATATGGCATATTTTATGTAACCGTAAATTTCCCACGCGCTGCCAAGAAGTGCGTCACACCATGTGCTCATATTTGCAGCTCAGTGAACCGTTGCATCGTGGAATAAATTCCGACTTGAGAGTTAGAAAACTTCAGTAAATCCTGTTAATTAGTAGTCAGACAGAGACGGTTTGGTTGTGTAGTCATGATTATCAATGTAAAATCCACGACGTTTCGCTTGTCCATTCATTGGGTAGAAAATAAAAAAAAAGATTGTGGGGTTACAGATCATGGATTCAAACCAGTTCAATTACATGATCTTGTTCATTGTAAAATAGATATATGATAGGTTACTAGGGAAGGTTAGGACTTCACAGATGTAAGTAAGGCCAATAAAGGATTAAGACTTCACAATTATTTGTAGGGTATATGATATTAATTGTTCTCTTTCCAAGACGTTGTATGTTGTTTCAAGTTAAGCTGTTTTGTAGTCAGTTAATGACATCGTGTATACTAAATAATGCGCTATAAATTGCTTATTAAAAAGTCACTAAAACGCCATCGCATTTGAAAACTCCATCCCTTATCGGCGAAAAGAGGTGTGTTGAATATGCATTTTACTGCCGAAATTAATTTAATAATACCACTAGAATGGTGTTTGCGAAGGGTTGTTAATTTAGACTGCAAATGTTCCCCTCACTTTTCCTTTTTTTAATTTTCTACCTTGTTTATTTGAAGGAAAATATAAAAAAATCCCTCTGAGAGAACATCAACATTTCATATCCCGTCATGAAGTATATTTAATCTTTCTTTGATGTTGATTTTGCGTTGTTTATCCCTACGTGAAGTTGTGCTCCGAAATCCACAAAAATAGCAACACGTTGTTTCTCACTGGAGGTTGGCTTTATTTTTCTACATAAAAATGTATCCAGCAGACTTGTTCATCGTGTGTTTGCGCAGAGCACAGCACATGGTCTACAAAAGGATCGGTTCGCCTCCTCACTAGCTGGTGTGAGGTTTCTCTAAGCTCTTTACATCTCCGGAACTCCGCGAACTTCGCCCAACTTAGGGCAGCATCCCTCTCACCGCTGCTCGTGTACTTGTCTGTCTGTCCGTGAGCGGATGTTACTGTAATTCAAGGGGAGGCACTCCATGTTTCCCTTCTTTGCCGAAAGTAGACCACTTCCAACCCTCAGCTCGCCTCCTTATCTAGCCAAACTCCTTCGGAGTACAATCGTGGTACAATAACTGGGAACAAACAGTGAGTTTTGCTTACGGGTAAAATGAAATTAAAGAAATGCATGTACCACGTAAATCATCGCCATTACAGGAACTGAGACAGCGGGCTACTAAGTACCGTCGTTGGGAAGTAATGTTCTTTTGTGTGAACAGTGTACGCTTCCTCATCTGCTACCCCTTGCACCCCTCACCATGTCTTTTACTTTTAACGCACGTCGAACGCACAGATTCGCCCCGACTTCTGTACTCTGGTGTCGGAAGCCCGTAATGTTCTTACATCTTTGGAAGGAACACATTCGGAAGTCAGTCCAATCCATGAGACTGATT
>NW_019060008.1:235597-252837 GCF_000696155.1 Zootermopsis nevadensis | reverse complement strand
AGGGAATCCTGATTTGTCGATTAGCCCATTCAATTCTGCGAAAAGCTAATTAAATATTTATAAAGCGTATTGTATGCGTGTAATTTCAAAACACATAATAATCCTGTCATCAGAACGGCTTTTATAACATATTATGCCAATTAAATACTTCAAACAGTGCGATTTGAATTTTTAGATGCAGAAATTTTTTCCCATATGATATTATGTATTTCCACTGAATATAATTGTTATCCCACTAATTATCTGGATTCTGATGTTAATAAGCATATCTCCCGACACCCTGACATCCATACTCCGGACACCACATCCGTTTACCGGAATTTGGATCATGCCAAAAGGATCGATCCATCTCCGGCCCTTCTGTGATATGCCATTCAAATAATTAGGCCTGAGTGTGTCGATTGGATTTATCTGGCTCAGGATAGGGACCTGTAGTGAACACGGTTATGAAACCTTGGATTTCGACCAATGAAGGACTCCGCTCCGAAGAATTAGGTCCTTTTAGAAGATCTGATGCACTCGAAATTTCAGGACACTGCTATTGTTGAACAGCGTCTCCCACCGGGGAAGTTCGGGCGGTCGCCATGTTGGCTTTGTTGATGTTAGAATAGTAAAGCAGAGGTATTTAATGCAGTATATGTGTCCAGGGGTATGACGTTCATGCCAAGTTTAATGAAAATCCGTCTGTTGTTTTAAAATTTATTATGTTGTAAAGACACGCTGAAAAGCCTGTTTCTTGCCTTGTTAAATAAGAAAAATTACTCAGATATACGCACCTTAAAGTTATTATACAACTCCGGTTCATATGAGGGGATTAATTTAAATTGGCCATGCGAACGGCTTGTTTCTGTGTGTTCGTTTTTGAAGTCGGTCAACCAATTTTTCTTTCTCTGTCTCACCCCCCCCCCCCTCACCTAACCCGAATAGATCACCACCGCAAGAGTTGTAACAATAAGGGAGTTTTCCATCTGCTACCCTTGCATTTCTTTTATTTATATACCGGTCCAGGACGCTTGGTTAAACGATCACGTATACACAGACGACCCAGAACTGGCAGTGTGCTCTGTGACTGTCGCTGGATATGAGGTCTACTTGCAACTCATTCTTTCTCGAACATTACACATGACATGGGGCGTGCTTTAGACCCTCGGAGTCATTTGTTTTCCTAAATCTTCGTCGTCATTTGGCCCCGAGCTTTTATGATGCAAGAAACTCGTAAATCTTACGTTATGCCCATATTACGTATTCTTATTTGGGCACTGGACAGGAATGGAAACATAACGAGGAGGCAATGTCTAATCGGCCCGTCGACAGTCCGTCCGATTCTTTTGTTACAAAGATAATTCGATAGATTAGAATTAAATTCTTTTATATGTACGTCATATATGGTCAAGTGATCTTGTTAACACCTTCCTTCTTACGCACGAGGTATCTCGTTTTAAGCGACCAGCCCTTCTGAACCGGATATATTTACGTGTTTTATCCGATCAGTGAAAGAAACGTATTCCTTCAACTTTCAACAGCTGAAAGATATTTGTTGCTTATAAATAAGAGATTATTTATTACCTTGCAAATGCAGAACAATTATAAATTATCTTTACGTGGGCAGGAGGAAAGGTTATTAAAAAGATATTTCTCACTCGTCTGCTCGCTTAGCTTGTAGAAGTTTACCGATGTTTCGTAAGTCCTTTATGTCTCCATCATCAGGGCGATGAGCAAGCCGCCTGCCTGTAAGTATGTCTTCGTGTCGAACCCCTAAATTTGATTTGCTGATTTTCTAATGGGGCCACTCTGCACTTTATATGAGATATTAAACTTTTGATACTTTATTACGACCTGAGGAGAGATGAACACAAATTTTACAGTTCGCCACAAAGTAGCAACATAACTTAACAATTCCGAAGTTTCGCTGTGCTCAAGATGAAAGAACCGGCGAGTAAAGTGTTCTTAATGTGGTGGAAATTATCCACATTTGCGAGTGGAACGAAGTATTCAATGGTAGAAATTTCACAGAAGAGATAACATCTTCAGAATGCAGCGGTTGTTAACAACTTCTGAAATAAGAAGTAAAAGATTGTAGATAAAGAATGTACATGAAAGGAAATTATAATTTCCTATCGCATTTCTCCCCGTGGTGAAAAAGCAAATAAGAATCTTCTCCCCATTCTAATCTAGCTGTAGAATTCCTTATTGGTTTGCTGTGTCTGCAGTACGTCAGTAATTAGAAATAAAATTTTAAATTACCGGTTTTGGAAATAAGATTTCCTTACAAATAGCAAACGATGACATTTCGTAATGAAATTTTTAATACTTAGTTTCATTCACATACATCTGATGCAGAAAGATAATTTCATCTCGCAGTATCAGAATCTCATTGTCATGTTGTCATCTTCTTCTTCTCTGGCTCTCCGGTCCGTATTTGGTCCATGACCTCCTCAATTCTCCTCTTCCATTCGGTCCTCTGTTAGGTCCGTCTGTCCGAGGCTTCGATCGAGGTCTCAAAACATCTTCCTTTTTACGGTGCAAGGTTGTTAGCCTTGCGACCAACCCCCAACCTGGAGGACCAGGGTACCTGTCTTAGTCTGACCTCTCCCCTTCGACCAATCTGGCTAGGGAGGCCCTACCAGTAGCTCTTGGGGTCACTGAGGTACTCAAGCCCCACCACCACCACGACAAGGTGTGGTAACATTCGCTTGGCTCAAAATGTACTTTTAATCGTGCCCCCTCCCTCCTCGCAACCCTGTCCAAAGAAAATTCTCTTAACATTTTCATTTAATTTAAAAATATTACTAAATTATCAAATCTAAAACTTCTTGACGATGGTGAAGAGTCAATTGAATAAAAATTTTCTTGGATATTATCCATCGTCTAGTAAATATAAAACGTAAAAAACGACGTTTCGGAGATGGGACTCTATCTCCGTCTTCAGGTTCCTACACAGTTGGGCCCACTAGATAGAGCTAATCCCTATCTCCGGTCCGGAGAAAATTTTTATTCATTACTAAATTACCTAGTCACTTAACTTTCCAAATTACAACTTCAACATTCACAAACAAACAAATAGAAATTTCGCTGTCTCTTTTATCAAGTTTTAATTGATTATCAACCTAACGTCTTCCAGGGCGAGTGGGCATTGCCTGGGGACCTTCGTAGCTACTAATCTAAACGTGTGTCCCTCCGCATTAAAAACTAGTGCATGTCGCTGCTCTAACCACTTTCTCTACTTCAACTTCAGGAGGTTGAAAGCTAAGGAAACGCGGGTTGTTTTACCTGAGAAGTGAATTAGTGGAGTGAGATGTAATGATTGGATTTCAGCGCTCAGCTGCTTGCATAACCGGGCCATAGATTAGAATGCGCTGGTCCTCTACTTTAATTACTAACGAGGTAATGTCGTGACGGTAAGTCGAGGCGTACGTGTGGGTGGTACACAGTGCGCAGTTGATTGGACAGGGCTGAGGCACTCCTCAGGCCCTACCTCAGCATTCATTTACGTTCCATTATCCAGATAATCGCGAGGTCTCTTTAATTGGCAATTGTCTTCTATAAGACTATACTTCACTTTGTATGCATGTAATTTCTCACTCTCTTGAAAGTAAGTTTGTCCTTGGTGGAAAGAGAATGAAGTCTTGTAGTGGATGTCACGCATTCTTCCCATTCGGGGGTCCGTCGATCGATAACGGAGGCTGGCAGTGTTCTCTTCATATACCCCAGACAAGTGGTGTAATTATGTCTTTAAAATGTGCCAGTATTGCTTCATACCTCATTAAACGATCAGTAACTCATTTTATGTTAATGCCACTGCATGCTTCTCATGCAGCCCTCCCGATGTAAATTAACCAAAATTTACCATCCCTTAACGCCGTCAAAATTTACCCCTACCCCCTCAGTAGGAACTTCTAAATTATGTACTAAACTTCCAAATCAATAGCCTCAGCTTTCTCTAATTCAAAATTCCGTCTTCTCTGCCAATTATCTCACTAACGTCTTCACTCTTACTTTATTCTTAACAGAAGGACGAGCGGGCATTGCCTGGGGACCTTCTAACGATAACATGCTCTTTCTCTCCCCCCCCACCAATTTTCTCTCTCTCTCTCTCTTCGGCTTTAAAGGGTTAACCAGTTGATCTTCGTAATGGTGAAGTGTAGTGTTTTCTTCGCGGTACGGACTGAATTATTAAATATTATTTAGACGAACTTCGGATTCAAAGGGGAAACGTCTGCCTGGTCCATGGGAAAGGCGCCTCGACGTTACCCTCAGTTCTGCGAATACAATTCAGTTTCCATACCAAGTGACTCTGTGTTTGCTGTCTACCGCGAACACTTTTGGTTCGAAATAGGTCAGCACTGTTATTGGCCAGTCCTGCGAATCAGCTTATGCGTAAACAGCCCATCCGTTGCGTTTCCCATCGTCAGACTGCAGGGTTGAACACACAGGACGAAGTAGGCGAATGGAAATGGAAATTTGTGACGTCAAAGCGGCGACCCTGGACTAAAATGGTCCGCGTTTCTGCTACAGTTCCGTCTCGAAGGACTTAACGCTGAACGGACGGAGTTTTGACCGCTCATTTGCGTGTATCACACAAATTGTGAGGTTGTTTCTTAAGTGTTATTAAATTTTTACGGTTTCTAGCTTCACAGCTTGAAATGTATGACTATTCGACCGTAAAGTGAAATGTGTCACGAAAAGGAGTTTTTCTTAACCGATTTCATACGTGTTACAAATGTCTTAGGGCAATGATACTAGTCTCCAACACGGAAATTCTTCCGTGTTTAATATTGACTTTATATAATGTACCGTCTCCTTCAGAAAGCAAACACAATTGTACCTTTCGACCTGTTCACTGACGTGGTTTCAAACCGCATGTATCTATTATATACGTATAATCAACAGGTCTGTCATGTCTGTCTCTCCGTCCACGTGATTTACCTCGAGAACCGTTGGATGGATTTGGATGAAATTTGGTACAAAGTTTATGTCATTTTGAACGACCCTAAAATCGCACTTTAGAAATTTCCTGCAATATTCTGGCACCGATAATAGCGCCACTTGTAATTTTTTTTTTATTTAGTGTTCTGTCTGACGACCGGTCCATATGAACAGGATCCTTCCCTCTTTTTCTCGGACTGGGCCCTGTTCATATACGTTCTTGGCAGATGATCCGGAAGTGGTTTGCCATTGCCTTCTTCTGTGTGTGAATGGAGTAATTGTTGGGATGCCACGGAGGAAAACTCCGTGTTGCCTAGACCACGGCCTTGCCCAACACAAGTTATAAATTCGGGCACCACCGGGAATAGAACCCGAGACCCCAGGATTACAAGGCCAGTGATTTATGGATATATATATATTGTATATATCCATAAATCATCCAGCATTATTGTTGTAAGAACCCACCATTTAAAAAATAAAAACATAGTTACGGTACATTAAACTTAGATCCCCAGGTACCATCTGGAAGGTAAACGTCATAATCTTCAGTTGAAGAGCCCAAAGTATTTCTAAAGGGATGAAAACACAAATGTCGTAATCAGAGGTCAATCCCAAGCGTATCCGCGTCCTTATATCAAAAGAAGCATCCAGTGAAAATTTCTTCTTTTTTTCGAAATAGCAAACACGGGCATTCGGCCTACGAGTTTTGGAAACGTTCAAGGCAGTTCATTTGTGGAAAAGAACCATTTTTTTTGTGGGTTAAAAATGGTGTTTGCTTCCGGAGAATGCGCACGCGCACACAACATTTGGTAGAAGGATTTGTGGCAACCCCCTCCAAACGCGCGCGTGCCTGCACGCACACACAAGAGTTCTGGAACATTGATATCACTCGCTTGATTTAGCCCAATCCGATTTTTTCACGCTCCAGAAAACAACTATAATAGGCTAACGTGTATATAAGTGAAGTCATAAGGCCAGTAGACCTCTTAGGAGATGACCTCATCCACTACAAGTAAGAGAGTAATTTTTTTTCGGAAAGTGCTCTTTTATTTTGATAATTGTTCTTCTTGAAAATTTCTGCTTATGAGAACCAGACAGTCGTTTGTTTCTGATACACTGCGACCCAGTCAGGATTGAGTCTTCCGTCTTTAATGGTCCTGGCACTGCGTACAATTATCCTGCGTGTCCTTTTTCAAATGGCGGTCGTCTGAGATGCCACAACAGGGCAGTATTTGAAATTGAACCTGTCCCCAAGGACTCTGTAATTGGGTTTGCGTCGCTTTGGTTACCACAGCACGCTCCGTCTTCTTACCGTCTGGAGTGGCCACTATCACCAGCTAATTGCACCCAGAACCCATCCAACCTAACGAACTCCACATAGCGAAGGCCTTCTTGAGGAGCTAATAAATAGTACGCCCAGCTAGCCAAGACGTTACACGAAGGTTCATTAACGTGTTCACAAAAGCCCGCCATCGGCCCCTATCCTCAGTCACATTAATCCAACCTACACACCCAACTTATTTTCCTAAGATCCATTTTAATAATATCCTCCAATCCTCGACTATGTGTTTCGAGTAGTATTTTCCGTTTAAACTTTAAAACCAGAATTGTTACGCAACTCTCCTTCATGCGCGCTACATGCCTTGCCAATCTCATGTTCCTTGATATAATCATCATACTAATATTTGGTGAACGGTGTGAACCATGAAGTTCCTCGTTATGAATTTGTCTCCATTCTCCTGTTACTTCATCCGTCTAACAACACTACAGGAATTATTATATATTTATTTAGTGTTCTGTGTGACGACAGGTCCATATGAACAGGATCCTTCCATCCTTTTCTCGGACTGGGACCTGTTCATATACGTTCTTGGCAGATGATCCAGAAGTGTTTTGCCATTGCCTTCTTCTGTGTGTGATTGGAGTAATTGTTGGGATGCCACGGAGAAACCGGGGAAGCCCCCGGAGGAAAACTCCGTGTTGCCTAGCCCACGGCCTTGCCCAACACAAGTTATAAATTCGAACCCGAGACCCCAGGATTACAAGGCCAGCGTTCTAACCGCTAGACCACCTCATCTTATTATTATTTAGTGTTCTGTCTGACGACAGGTCCATATGAACAGGATCCTTCCATCCTTTTCTCGGACTGGGACCTGTTCATATACGTTCTTGGCAGGTGATCCAGAAGTGGTTTGCCATTGCCTTCTTCTGTGTGTGAATGGAGTAATTGGAGTAATCATTACGTTTTCGCGTGATCTGGATGTTGTATCATGAGAAAAGAATGACAGAGGTTAGGAAAAGGTGAGTAATTCAGAGAAGGAAAAATACAGGACGAAGGGGGGGAAGGGATAAGATAAAGTACACGATGAATTAGGAATAAGCGGTTAAGGAATGGAAAGGCTTTAAGAATATCAAGAAGATAAATCAGTTGTAGAAGGAAGACAGATTAAACGAGAAGAGAAAGGAAAATTGAACAGGAAATTGGAAGAGATGCCGGGGGAAAAACAAGTCAGAAAAGCCCCCTTGCTTGAAAGAGTTGGGGGGCGCAAATTTTGTGAGAACGTTTAGGGACTATTTTCGAATTTCTCTTAAATGTTGTTACCCTCAAAAAAAAAAATTGCATTTTCCCGTCTTACGAAATTCTCGCTTTTCTTTCGTGGAAACAAACAGACGTGCATGTGTTTAACGCATCTCGTGCCATTTTAAACCTAATTTCGGGCGTCTGTCACGTCACATAACCCGTTCAATAAACATGTAAGGCGGGTTGTGTAACAGAGTTATACAGGAGTAGAGTCCCTAATCATTTGGATGAGTGTTGGCGCCAGTCTTTTCGAACATAAAGATTCAGCTTAAGACTGAACTCTTTTTTTTTCCCGTCATCTGTGCAGTTGCTTTTACGTGCCACTTCGCTGCGTGGAGTCCGGAACGTGCTCTTCGCGTCTTGGGAGACATTTGAAGAATTCGTTCCTTCATGATAATGTCTGCCAGCGCAAACTTCTGGTGGGTTTGAACTTTTCGCTTCACTCGAGATTCGAGGTTTTGACAGTGGTGAGAGTCGATATATTTTTTATTTCAGGTCGTGATTCTGTGTAGTCTTGTAGATGGTATCTGACGTTTCGGTGGAACATAGAACGTCCATCTTTAGGGTGGAAGTGAATCACTTCTGCAATCACGGCAGTTGGATTTATGTTTTCTTGTATTTCTACTTAATGATTGTCGTCTTGCCATATGATACTAAGGAAATCACAAAAATTCACGTAGGATTTGACGTTCTCTGGGCGGTGTGTCAGAAGATGGCTTTCTTGTGGATTTAGTGCCGTGTCGTCTGGTGGACGCTTACCCACGTTTCGGAGGTACTTGCTGTTTCCATTATCACGGTCGCCGTGAGAACCTGAATTTGCACATAGCTAATATGTCGTTATCTTCTATTTTAAAATGCAGTCGTAAGTAACAGAATTCGGCATATATTTCAAAGAATTTCTGATCGTTACCGAAAGGTTCAGCTGGCTGGCTGGTTTGTTCAATTAATGGTCGGTCCGTGCCGTAAATTAGATTTCCCCGGAAACTTTATTTCTTTTAGGAGACAAATCCCGACATTTTACACCAATTACTTTGCTCCATGGAAACTAGCACATGGTTATGATATTTGCCGCTACCTGCATCCTCTGTCGTCTATTCTTTAACGCTTTGTTAAGCTGCTTAAAAAGTTTCCGTCATTTTTCAAGGTAAGGAGGAACATAAAATCATTATCTTAATGGCAGGGTTGTCCGTCTGCATTAGCACAGTTTAAGATACTAAACGCTAGACCAATAAATCTGTTGATTCTTGGCATTATCAGCAAAGTAAATGCCTCCCGCCATCTTTAGACAGTTAAACAAACAATGAATTGATTTTAATAAATATACCACGTGTTCCTATTGAGCTACACAAACAGAATATTTCTTTAAACAGAACTGAGTTTGGAAATTGTGTACTGCAGATATTTTATCGAAATCTTCTTATTTATGAGACCGTGTAATGTAGAGTACACCGCCACGGTGGTCCAGCGGTTAGAACGCTGGCCTTGTAATCCTGGGGTCTCGGGTTAGATTCCCGGCGGTGCCCGAATTTATAACTTGTGTTGGGCAAGGCCGTGGTCTAGGCAACACGGAGTTTTCCTCCGTGGCATCCCAACACTTACTCCATTCACACACAGAAGAAGGCAATGGCAAACCACTTCTGGATCATCTGCCAAGAACGTATATGAACAGGTCCCAGTCCGAGAAAAGGATGGAAGGATCCTCTTCATATGGACCTGTCGTCACAAAGAATACTAAATAATAATAATAATAATAATAATAATAATAATAGTAATGTAGAGTATCAAGGTTACCAACTTTTCTGAGGAACGTCAGTCATTCTCGTATAAAAATCAACTCTCAGATATTAGGTTCTTAAATATCATTAAACATCAGTTTTGTTTGTTTCATTGACGAAAATACTTCTTCTTCCTGTGTGACTGGAGCGACGAGAAATTGCATTTCTTCAATTCTTTAAAACTCGTTGTTATAACTAGCCTGAAATTTACCGCCTACTTTAATAAATAATAACTTCGAATTTTGCCTGAAGAGTGTGTTTATGGGTTGCGTATGATTCTCAGATTTAACAGCGATTATTTCCTTAAACATCGTTAGCCAATCTGTCTTTGTAATGGTGAAGAGTTGTGTTTTCTTTGCGGTACGGACTGAATTCTTAAATAGTATGTAGAAGTGCTTATGACTTCAGAGGGTCAAATTATAAGTTACTCCACTCGCAAAGTCTTAATGCGTTGCACTAACTGATAATTTATGTAAGTGAAATAGAGACTGAATTTAAAACAAACCCAAAGTGCTAATGCATGATGAATTTACCAGTTTTCTTGGTATTAATCGTTTTATCGCAAGGATTTTTGTACTTAGTAATTCTAAAACATAAACGTCATTGTGAATATGCGAGGTTCAATGTGATCGGTCTGCTATTAGAACACACTTCGATGTCTTTGGAGGACGATGTACAGACTTGAATATTCGCACATGAGAAATAGAAAGTAACATGAAAATAATATTAAATTACATAATTAGGATTTGTAACTGATGTTATCGGGGAGAAAAAAAGTCAAAATAGATGGGTAGGACTTGTAGCATGCATGCGGGGGATGAGAAATGCATTTAGTATTTTGTAGGTGTGTTATAGCCACTTCAGGAAAAGAGACACTGACAGTTGATTGAACTTACGCGAACTCGTCAATGAAAGTTTCGATTTCCACAGAATCAGTGGATTTGTTAATTTGTTAAGTAATTACAGACTTTCCAGAAAACACGGAACAGGATGTTGTTAAGATCTAGCTGGAAACACAAATGTGTCTTCCTCCTTAACTCGTCTGGACTGCTGAGTTCCTTTCAGATAATCTGGTTCCCTCTCAGCACAGTTGGCTGCATTGTCCCCCCCTTTCCATCTCTTAAAGTTCTGCCAGATCGAGTTATCCTGGCAATTCTTAACTTTTCTTGGTTAGGCGTTTCTACCACTGCGATTCCTTCATGTTTGTTGTTCAGACGACTTCCGTCTTCTACATCTTCTTCGCAGTCCTCGAAAACGTGCATCAAGTTGACGTTTATAAACTAGAATATTTGGGCTGAAGCCGATTTGAGGGAGATGAAATTATAAATGACGAGTTAAAGAACCAAGATTTAGTATTTTTTCTCTCGTGACAACTTTTGATAGTAACAAATATACACACCGAATTTTATTTTTTATGAAACCACTGTTTTAATCGCTTTGTGTCATGTGATCGAATTTTGGACAGCTTAAAATGTTTAATTTCATGTATCCGCCAAATTTTACATTATACAAAGAATTACTTTTATTATTATTATTTTGCGTTTACCAAAAATCTGTAACCATAGATCACTTATTTCCCTGATTAAATTGGCGCTAGTATCGATCCCACCTCCCAAGTTTGTCCGTCTGTCATTATGATATTACCGACTGTAAAAAATTGAAATATAAATTTTTGGGGTATATCCCGGTGGCATGAGGTCCATACCAAATTTAATCCAAATCCGTCCAGCGGTTCTCGAGTTAAATAATGCGGACGAGCGGACGGGCATACGTAGATGAGTCCTAAATCTGTTCATTTTGAGGCAAATCGTGCCAACAAACGCGAACAATAACAAAGCCCAATCCTGAGCCAGTTACATTCCCTCAACCTTCTACACAACATTCTCTGCACTGATATGAACAGCTCTCCAGCCCACACGTGACACGTGTCAGCATTCCAAAGAGCTGTGTACCTGTGCTCCAAGAACTGAGAATGATAACTGGCTGATAATTACCTAATAAACAGCAAAACTATGAAGGGAAGTGAACAAGCTCTCTGTCGTCATGGTAATTAAAGCTGTAATCCGCCCCCTCGTGACGTGTTCCCTGGGACGCCAGGATAGTCCGGGAATTATCAATATTGATTCGGTCCCTTTCTGCTTGTGTTTTACTAATTAAATGTACATATTCAATTAAACAGGCTTTTGTGAATGATTATTATGATTACAGTAAATAAGAGAATGTTTAGTTTTAACTACGTATTGCACTTTGAGCGACACAGGAGTGGTATGTGCCCTTATTTACATTCTACTCGGTGTGGCACTTTCATTCTCTTTATCGTCCTGCAAATGATATCGGTAAATATTTCCGTCATTCGGTCAAAGATTATCTCCTGCACAATGTTTGCAGGTGTAACAGATCTTTTAGTTTTTTGTATGTATTTTCGTCTTCGCTCAAAGTCTTGTCCGTCACTGCTTTATTCTTTTCGATGTGTAGCGTCATACGTAGCTAGTCTCAAACACGTGACGCATCACAAAATGGCTGCCGGATGAGAACTACAATGAACTTAGTCCATAATTGGAAGCGAGGCTTCCCTGTGTGTTGCTAGTACACTTCAATTTGCACCATGCATGGAGTTATGAATAAGTTACGATAAACAACGACCCTTCTGGAGTCCGGAGTCTGCTAAGATCGTACTTTAAATTGCGATTCTCTTTACAGTTGGGATTTGCTAGTAACAAAGATTATTCATGTCTGGAGAATTCAGCTAGGAACAAGGGTCTTTAATATTAGAACAAGTAGGGAGAATGTCGGATTTCGGACAGGGGGTTGAACCTTCCATCCGAGTTCTGTGTCAAACACAAAACTGCTGAAGTGAGGTCCTTTCATCTCTTACTATCACCGTGTATTTGGTGAGATATCAGGTCCTCATGGCGAGTTTACCGACGTTTCGAAGGAACTTACTGTCTTTTTCATCATGGCCCTGACGAAGACAATAGCTACATCCGAAACGTCGATCAATTTCTATAGGATTGCACGGCGCGACATCTCATAAAACAGCCATCTTCTAATTGTATACATGGTTTGATGTTTTTTCTTTCATCTAAGGTGAAATTATTTCCGAAGAAAATTTGTTTATTATTTGTGGTACATTTAATTACGCTGGAAGTAGCTTATGTTATGCATCGTGTAATAATACGAATATTAATGGATAATTTATTGAAGGATACAAAATGAGGCGATCATGACCTAATTTAAGGTATCTCAGTGCATTCTATAAACTGAATAAAATCACGGAAATACGCGTGTCAGGCAGACCGGTGGAGAATCTAACTGACTATCACCGTAATGCACTATTCAGCCCGGTTAGGGGACATACGTATAGGCCGAAATATTTTATAATCATAAATTTGAAGAGGGAAATTTTTATTTGCCGAATATTTCGATTTATTCTTAGCATGTGATTTGAGAACTGAAGTCCACAAGACTCGTCTAGTGTTTGTATATAATTCCATCGCGCAGAAGACAAAAAGTCGGCGTATCGAACTCGAGCGAAAGCAAAACTTCCCCGTTCCCTGTGGTACGAAACAAGAATATAAAAGAAATATCCCCAAAGACTAGATTGAAAGCTGAATCACATGCAAAGATGCGAATATATATATATAACTCATGAACTGGCTTTGAAAATCGAAAGAAATATCGCGGTTTCCTTTCTTATACCACTCCCCCACCCCCTACACGCTACGAGGGGCGGCCTTCTTTAACTTTTTTATGTGCCGAGAGATGTTCTCTCCATTTCATTCCAACTCCTTCTGGTTCATCTTACTTTCATTCTTGACAAGGGCACACGCCCTGCTGAGTCCCCACTGTGGAGAGATGTGCCTTATTGGAAAATAAGAAAGGCTCCCTCGGTGAAGCATCATAACTCTTCCCCACGAGTACCATCAAACAGAACCTCCAGTATATAGCATGTTTCTTCCATCGTGCCTATAATGAAGGGCAAATCGGCCAGAATTACTTCGCCAGAGACTCCTACGCGCATAAAAGTACTTCTGACAGTAATTTCAAGCCCGTCACTTAACTTAACCCTTCTATATTTGTGTGAACACGTGTTTCTTACAAGTTTATGGTAACAGCGTTTATGTAGCGACACATAACAACTGTCTTTGATGTGAACCGTTCAAGATCCATTTGCCTGTGTAAATTCTCAATAGCCTATAATTTGAGCGATGATTCTGAGATTGTATCGGCACAAACTATTTACGATACAGCAAAACTACGAACGGACTGATACATTTCCTTCTCATTTTAGGTTTACTTCGCAACTTAAACTTGAATAAATGCGCCCATTAGCTTTACGTTTTCTGTTCGTCTGTATGTGACTACTCGATATCGGATGAACAAAGTCTCTCTACGATTCATATGCACATTTAAATTTGAGTATGTGACTACTCGATATCGGATGAACAGAGTCTCTCTACGATTTATAGGCACATTTCAATTTGAACCATAGAGGGCACTTCATATGACGACCTGAATTAGCATATTCGTGCGTATATGGGGAGTCCCCAGTTAGCTTCTCAATCGTGTGGGGGATCCTCGTAGTTACGTCATCACCTAGTCATACAGTCACCAGATCCCAGACAACTCTGACGTCACTTCAACCATTCCCGAAGGACAGAATTGTTAATCTATGCATACATTTTATATTTTGTCTTTAATTTATCTCTTACTCTTTTATATTGGATCTTCCTCTCTCTCGCACGCAGTTTGTCACTTCTTCGAAACTTATTACTTTGCTTGAGTGAATGTCCATTACCGAAATTGTTCTGTATGTCTTTGCCAGTGTGAGCTAACTTGTGACAATATCGAAGCTTGTAAGAACCACACGACGTTTCCTGTGGTACTTAGTGAACAAAATTTCCTTTTCGAAACCCTCATTCGCGGTCTGTTCTTGTTTATCCGCCACTGTATCCGCCACTGATTCAAATCTAGACATAAAAATCGTAGGTCCTTACTAAGTCCTTGAAACAGCGTCCTCATTGAGAAGCTTATCAGATACCAGATTCTCATGGCATCAAGTGTGGACATGACCGTCTTTTACGATAATTCCCTGTGTTGCCTTGTATAATTTCATCGATGTTTCGGGGGTGTTTACTGCACCCATCATCAGGAAGATGAGTGGCGATTGAGGCAGTAAACATCTCTGAAACGTCGGTTCACTTCTACCAGACTACGCGGCGCAAAATCCCAGAAGACACTTATCTTTAACTTCCCATAAATTCTCACCATATTATTGTAACGGAATGCTAATTAACGTCTTCACAAGAGTTTCCATTGGTCTGTATACTAAGCCAGATGAATCCAGTTTATATCTGCACGCCCTAACTAACTAACTAACTACGTGGCTTAGGGAAAACGAAGGGTCCCTGTCTTGGGCCAACAGTTATGGAGGTTAGCTGCAAATATATTGAATAAGCAGTCGTGGACAGCCGACAGGGGGTGGTTTTCCAGGTTGGGGGTTGAGCGTGAGGCTAACAACGATTAACCGTAAAAAACTGTATTTTTACGAAAAAATTTCCAATCTCCTCAGTGTTCTCGATATTAACTTTCTTCCAAAGACGCTGTTGATTATATTCTGCAGTTTCATCTGATGATGGAAGCATAATATGTTCTCGAAACGGTGTGTTTTTATTAATTAGTACACGAAGGAAAATGTGCAATGATATGCATCAGTCTATCTGTGGCGTGTTCAGTCCTGCAAAAAATGAAGTCTTATCTTTAATAAATTAATTTCAAAGTCACTAAGGTACTTGTATTAAAAATGCATTGAGACAAAACGTGCTGATATATACGCCTTAATATATTCGTAATACATTTTTTTACTTTCTAAGCAGACTTTTGCAGAGTCGCGTTTACACGGCATTTCTAGTCTATATTTTTTGGATCCAGAATGTACCAACTCCGACTACTAAACTGTAGACTTCACAATAATATTACATTATCATGATATTGCATTCCCTCTGCGGGCTCTTATCGCAAAAAAAGGCAGCAGGTCTACCAAACTTAACTTAGGCTTCACAATATGTAAGCATATTTTATTGTAATAATATATTCCGGTGAGGAGTTCGTCAGACGTTACCAGCGCTCCTCATGGGAGAATATTGAATCAGGTCCTGAGTCTTGCAGCCCCTTATATTAGTAACTACAGACTTGTTTCATACAGCACATTTTCTTTGCGTAGAAACACATTCCATTCTGTTGTCTATGAAATTCTTTTCTTCTCTAGCTGTTGTCTCTGCTTGCAGAATTTATGCTGACACAGCTGGTACTGGAAGGTTCCACCACGTGTCTCTTATTACTGAAGTCCCTTTAAAATTTCTAGGCGTGATTACAAGTTATTTAAACTTTCATCTCTTATTGTCTACGAAATAAAATTTCTGTGTGCTATCTGCGTGTTATATTATAAACCTGGCAGATTAAATTTGAATCAGAATTAGACATCTATGATACTTGGTACTTTTAAATTACATTTTCGTAATTATTTTTCCTCCTTTTTTCAGATTTTAAGCTTTGCTGTGGAAAAGAACGTAATATAATTGTTTGCGCTTGCATAGACAAACACGTCCCGTTACGTCCTTACGTACACTCCTCAGTTTCCATAAACCTTACATTGAATTTTAACAAATTTCTCAAAGTCGGTTCATAATGATTGCGAACATTGCTTGAAATACATGCGTTGTATAAATTTTACTTAATTTTTTGGTTAAACAAAAATAAAATAAGGTAATTTCTTGCCGTATGGGGTCTGTAAACGACAGATTTCTAGCTATAAAAACTTAATATTAAAGCCAATAACTATTTGTGTCTGCAGGAACAAACGCAGGCAAGAAACCTGCAAATCAGCTGTTGCAGAGGATTCAAACCGCGGATAATAAGAGTTCTAACACTCGCTATTTCCCTTCGCTACGCTGTATCTCATCAACTTTGAATTAAGACAAACGCACTGCACCATAGTTCAGTGCGCTTAATATGACTGCCCGTTGACTGAAGTTGGTTTTTGTTATCTTATATTAACGACAAGCTCACTGTTTTCTGTACTGTATCATATGTACGTGAATAATGATACCAGAGATTCAGCTTCGTTGACATCTGAATGACTTCCATATTGGCGAGGAAACAAATTACGTCCATTTTATTTTAAAACTACTTTTACTGCATTTGGCTGTAATATTAGCGGCTGATGACAAGTGATTCATTTAGCCTTATAAACTATTGTACCACGAGATGTCAATTTTCGTATTCCTGGTTGTGACGCCGTGTCGACTTGCAGACAGATACCAGCATTGCAGAGGAAAGCATTGCCTTGAAGTAAGACCCTTCTGGCATTTAAAAATTTATCCCGTACCTCAAAGAAAACACCGCACTTCACCATTAAAAAATATCATCTGGTTAACGCTGTTTAAGGAAATAATCGATGTTTATTATGAGAATCATACGTACACTCTCTGGCCGAAATGCAGAGATACTGCATGTTGTAGCAAGTGGTATATATAGTTACCGATGTGCCTTAAAGGGATATCTGGATGTGTTGCAGGGAGGCGTGAGCTACCGCACCGCCACGCGGAGTGGCAGCAGCTGTGGTACTCAAACTTCGAGGAGTACCAACGACTCATGGAGCCCAATTTTGACAACAACACAATTAGCAACATAACGGTGCAGCTGGGCGCCACAGCCTTCTTACACTGTCGCGTCAGAAACCTGGGCGAGCGCACGGTGAGTGCAGAAGTGCGTATTACCCGGTTACTTTAACTCAGATTTGAATATATAGAGTGTTTCAAATGTAAATGTGTAATCTATGTTCGCATATTCACAGATACAAACTAAGCTATGGCCATGAGACCTTCACTGACATGCACAAACTGAACTGTAAATTTTATGTGAGTGTCTAACCCGTAATCTAAATCGTAGATTCCTGT
>NW_019060008.1:224319-235554 GCF_000696155.1 Zootermopsis nevadensis | reverse complement strand
CATGTCCACAAATTTATATCCTGTGCTGAGGTCCGGAAAAAAACTAGCATTTGTCCGCCACATGGAATATGACCTAATGGAGACTGTGGTGTGTATAAAAGATCTTTATAGACCGACCATTATTATGTTTTTATTATTATTTTTATTTAGTGTTCTGTCTGACGACAGGTCCATATGAACAGGATCCTTCCATCCTTTTCGCGGACTGGGACCTGTTCATATACGTTCTTGGCAGATGATCCAGAAGTGGTTTGCCATTGCCTTCTTCTGTGTGTGAATGGAGTAATTGTTGGGATGCCACGGAGGAAAACTCCGTGTTGCCTAGACCACGGCCTTGCCCAACACAAGTTATAAATTCGGGTCTTTGCTTGATATCGAAAACTGCGAACCTATGGCACGGAAATGCGTATCTGTTTTGCTGCTTTGTTCAGAAATAACCTACATGAAGAAAATAGCAGACCATGGATGAGCGGACAATCTTTTTCTTCAGTCCATTGTTTCAACAAATAAGGGTATAGAATTTAAAATTAATAATGCTGTGTAACAAAAAAAAATAATGTCATAATTTATCTTTGTTTGTTTTCGAATGTAATACGATTCAATCAAACATGACCTTACATCGAAGTTGTATAAAAGTACACATACCTTAGAGGCCATAGATAAACGATCACATAGTCATAATTATTATCCCATGAGACCCGTATACCTTAACAGCGTTACCATGGCAACTTATAACAACACACACACACACATTCATAAGTCCCAAAATACACTAAGAGCAAATGACACCAACCAACCAAGGCTTGTTTATTACGTATACTGAAGATTTCTCATTGTCTGAAGTGTGCTTTATATACACGACGATTTCGGGAGAAGCGTTAAATCCCAAAACGTCGTTTATGTCAGATATACCTTAGCCGGTGCTGAAGATAATACTGGAAAACCTACAGCGAATACAGCGTCGTCACACAAACATCTCCATAATCGTAAAATCTTCTTGGGATATCATCTGAATCAGATCTGAATCAGGGGCCGACGTTTCGAAGACTTCTTGGGATATCATCTGAATCAGATCAGAATCAGGGACCGACGTTTCGAAGGCATATGTTTATCTTGTTACGATGCGTTTATACGCCCGGTGAGAGTTTTAAAACATACAAAATCATAAAGATTTTTTTATTAATCATACTGAGAGGTTATGAACGAATTAATCTTTTTAAATGGCAAGTAGATTTCTAATTACATTTAATGTTATCCACTCCTTATTATTAAGAAACAAATCTGACAGTTGGAGTGAAATTCTTTTTATTGTAGAATTAATGGTTTCTCTTAATTGCATCAGGCAAATTACAGTATTGTCTTTATATGAGTCAAGAATAATAGGCTAGCCCGCGAACTTCCAATTTATATCTGTCGCCTGTCATTGGTCACTGTCTCCATTAGTGTTTTGTTGTCAGATCAGTCGTCCTTAGCTCATGAAGTCGTTATTGCTGCAGTCAGAGCTAATTAAAATGTCAGTTGATACAGTGGCATTAAATAACACATTCGTCAGACAAGACACAACTACAGGCAACAGTAGCAATTACGAGTATGACCAAATCCGTTGTAATTGCTTCCGTAAGGAATGCCCTGGTTTTATATAACCCAAATAGGTTATTACCTTGCGCTCAAGAACCCGACATTGTATCTTGCCTTAAACCAGGTAAATATTTTCACACACTCAATTACTCTAGGATTAATTTTATTATTATTATATTTACATCTATGTTTATCTCCAATGTTTATTTATTTATTTCATCACTGTTACTCGTTATAGTATCTCAGGTTTTTCTCAGTCCCCCAAGACTTCGGATGCTACATTTAAATGGGCCATGAACGCCTCCTTCCATGTCCTTTCCTACACACCTTTTATGATTATGACTGCTAGATCACCTTCAGTTTTCACGAATTTCTGTTCTCTAGTCTGTTCTGGTTAGAACGGTGACCTTGTAATCCTGGGGTCTCGGGTTCGATTCCCGGCGGTGCCCGAATTTATAACTTGTGTTGGGCAAGGCCGTGGTCTAGGCAACACGGAGTTTTCCTCCGTGGCATCCCAACAATTACTCCATTCACACACAGAAGAAGGCAATGGCAAACCACTTCTGGATCATCTACCAAGAACGTATATGAACAGGTCCCAGTCCGAGAAAAGGATGGAAGGATCCTGTTCATATGGACCTGTCGTCAGACAGAACACTAAATAATAATAAGATGAGGTGGTCCAGCGGTTAGAACTCTAAAGCACCGTGGTAAATATATTCACAGCCTTGTTAATTGTTAAATCAGTAATCTTATATTTTATCCAGAGAATGTATTTTTGTTTCGCACGATTCTCAGTGCCAACAGCGATTATGTCCTAAAACAGCGTTAACCAGCTGATCTTTGTAATGGTGGAGAGTTGTGTTTTCTTCGCGGTACGGGCTGAATTCTTAAATAGTATTTATATAACCTTCGGCTCCAAAGGGAAACTTCTGAATACTTGTAACCTTTGTTAGAACTCTTTAGACTGAGGTCGGCACATTTCAAGAAAGTTATTTACAAAGGACCGCACACTGCAGTAGAACGTGGACTGAGATTCGAACCCGCGGGCAACAGTGTTCGAGCGGCTGTAGCATTCGCGTCAAGTAACGTTTGAATCAATCAACGTCACGCTGACTCCCAAGAACATTAATTTCCCAAGTGGGCTCCCATCTGGGATATCGAACCCTTCCCACCGTTCCTCTTCATAAACTAACTTCCTAGCTCCAGAATAACCAGGGACGTTCTTGTTATGCTGATAGTTGCTCATCTGAACGGAACCCGAAGGTTTATTGCCGTGCTCACAAAAACGCGCCACTGCAAACCGATCCCTAGTCATTTAATTCAGTTCATGTCATAGACTGTTTCCTTAAGATCCATTTTAATATTATCTTCCAGTCTGCTAAATATCTTACCTGCAGGTTTTGTTCATGCGGTTTTATAAGGCCTATAAAGTTTACGTTTCCCCAATTTGTGCTACACATTCCGTCCATCACACGTCGGTGATTTCATTATATTTTTCATCTCTTCGCAACAGCATAGAATGTCCCAAAATATGTATCCACATCATAACAGGATTAACCCTGTTATGATTTTCCGTGTGTTGTGTGGGCTACACTCAACACATGGCGCCGAAATACCTTTTTCCGTGATTCAGATGCGCTGAATGACGGAGGGTCGATTGGGTTTCGTACAGAGCAAATTAATTTTCAAGTGGCACTGGAAATTCGAGATTGTGATTGAAGTGGACAGCAGAAAGCCAACGTTCCGGCAAGAAATTTGTCTCGCGCAACCGTCCAAGTAGCATCTTTCGTGGCTGCTTGTCGGTCAGAAGCTGACGGTGGTCATTTTGAGCGTCTACACTAACTTACCTATTTCAGTAAGCGCCAATTCTGGTTTCATACTTCATTCGTTGAATATCTGTATGCATGTTTTTTGGGACAGTCTGTATTTTAGTAAAGTAACACACTCACCATCACAACAGACACAGTATTGGACAGAGGGAGCTTTTCGCCCCTGAAACGGAAACTCGTTTATAAGAATTCATTCCGTACCGCGAAGAAAACACTACACTTCACCATTACAAAGATTAACCCGTTAACGCTGTTTAAGGAAATTATCTCGGTTTACATTAAGAATCATACGAAACCGATGGATACAAAATGCACTGATAGTTAAAGAAGGTGGTACAAATAGTTACCACTCGGTTTTTAAGTCTTAAAGCCGCAGTATCAGCGCGTATTTGACCTCATACCACCCGTCCATTTCTGCTTTACAGGTCAGCTTTAAGCTTTTAAATTCGATGTAAATACCCACTGAGCCGTTATCAGGACGAGGATAAGAAGTCTGTCATCACGCAGCAGCTGATAGGCCATTCTCACTCCACCGGAACGTAATCCAACATTGATTGGCTTAGCGCGTGTTAAATCCAGTTAGACTGCGTCTAAACTGAATATGGGCAGGATGCCAACCCCGTAAGACCACTTAGTTTTAAGGTAGGCAGGAACATAAATACTCGTGATCTGAGTCCAGACACGTGCGTAGTTTAATTCTTCATAAAAACATAGAATTACTTCATCTAGCCCCCCCCCTCCCAATCCACTAAATATTAGACGATCGAAAAGCGTTTATCAGTGATAACTCAGTATTTCTCTGGAGCAGAGCCTATCTCTTCTCGTCAACAAATTACCCATCATTTATAGGATCCAGAAGTTCATCACATAATTTTTTTAGTAACTTCGGACTTAATATGTGTAACAAATTTTGAACCAACATTACTTGTAGTATTTGAGGTTCTCAAGGCAGTGAGTCCGAAGATGGCTGTCTTCTGTACATTGATCGCCCTGATGATGGAGGCAGCAACGACCTCTGAAACGCTGGTAAACTTCTACCAGACTACACGGCACTACAACCCAGAAGGCAGCCATCACCAACAACACTTTCTCCACATTTAAATTTGTTAAGATGTTCGTACTGATGTCTTACGCCCAGCCTCCATGTTGATTTTCTTGAGCACAGGAAATAATTGGATTGTTTTGCTGTTGAATCACGTACAAAATATCGTAAAAATTCTTCAGTTATTTTCAAAGTTATTACACGTATTCAAATATTGTAATGTAATAAGCATGTCCGTTCTTGTAAAAGGTGGAGTGATATTATAAGATCTTTTGATACAACCAAGACCACGCCAGATATTCATTGGAACTTGCCCCAAGGGACGTATACTTAGTACGATAAATGCTCCAGACGTGGTCTCCGTGAATCGCTACGGGGTTCAGCCGCTCCATAACCTGTGGCGTGGTACATACCGTTACCACTCCGCGTATCGATTTTCGATTGTTTCTCTGCTACGACGTTAAGAGTAAACACGGGAATGGCAGTAAGCGTGTAACTTTGCAGACAGCCAAAACTTCTACATATTTGTATATTCGTGTTAACATTGCATCCAATTATTTATTTGTATACAACTGTTTCACATTTCTGAAACCCAACCACGGTGGATCAGTAATGTTGCCAGGTTGGCTAGAAGCGTATGAAATTCTATTCTGAAATCTGCAACGGGGACAGAGGTTTAAGTTTTTCACATCGCACACGTTTAATGAACTTTAAAAAAAAATAGCTCCTTTCTCTTCCCAGACAGATATTTCAGCATTTTAAGAGTTTCTATGAAAAAGAAACGTTCATCCTTGATGATGTCATCGAATTAATTAGTCGTGGAGTGTGTGGCTGGTTTTTGAATAAAGTTAATTTCCTTCAGTATCAACAGATTATAAATACGCAGTACATGATTATGTTGGTAGGTGCAGTCTTCTAAACGTCATAAATTAATTCTAAGGTTAATTAATTATTCTATAAAATATAAATTAATTCTTGGCTTTTGCCCAAGAACACTTCAATACTTTATTTCCCTGTGTTTGATTCCTTGTCACTGGGCATTACTGTTCTTTTGAGAAAATCGAACAAGTTCGATCATAGTTTCACGTAAAGCAGTGGTTATATTGGGCAGATATTAAGAAAAATTACGTCCAGAAATTTTACTGTGGACGCCCTCAAAAACTTTTACGACATTTATTAGAAATTTCGGAGATGGAACACGCTGAAGGCAGACATGATCGTTAACTTTTATTTTCGTTTTATGCTCTTTGTGAAAATAACACTTAATGTCTAATAAGATCTTCCTGTGGGCTACTAGAAATAAATATTGAAAACTCTGTACTTCAGTGCCGTACGTGAATTTAAAGGTATAGAGCCAGCAATATTAATTCGATACATTACTTGGTAGTTTGTATTTTTACCGTTTGTAGTGTGCTTTTTTTACGTCGCCAATTAAATATATTCACGCATGTGTTCTGTGGGATACACGGTCATGTTTATGAGTCACTGCGAAAAACGTAACACTTTTGTTGTATTTGTCTTGTTCGGTCACTGCGAAAAACGTAACACTTTTGTAGTATTTTTCTTGTTCTAATCTGACCATATTTTCTAGGCACTACCCCCAAACTTCTTTTCGGGAAGGGGGGGGGGAGGTATTCCATTTCGCAGGCCCGTGTGTGATATTGGAAGATACTGGAAGTTTAATCAAAGATGTGTCTTGCCTCAGAGAAGTCGGCAGTTTTCATGGTGAACCGAAACCAATCTTAATTCTGATACCTCGATAGCGGACATACCGATTTGCACCAAACTTGGCGCACCTATTCCTTCGGATTAAATGCCTTAAATCTAGTTTTGTCTTTGCTTTGAAAATGTTGTTGATACTGCCTGTAACCAGGGCTCTGAACTCGGTACTAAAATATCCGACTCCGACTCCTTCAAAAAATCTCAATATTTATTAATAAGGTTAAACCTTAAATGGCACCATAAGAGATTTCATCTCCACCAAGTGAATCATCAGCCTAGTTTTTAGACTTGTGACCTATATTTAAATATACGTCTAATGTTTATTGCAGAAATCGGTAGATTTGTAGGCAGTTTATATTCTTAAGGTACCAGAGCCAAAGTTACAAAGCATTATTCCCACGCCACGTGGCTCAACGCGTCGTTGAATCTCCCCTAAGCGTTAGGCCACCAGCAGCTCACACGGTATATAAATTGTTCTTAAGATTTTATATCGAGGTCGGAGTCGACCTACTCCACAGCCCTGCCTATTTGACAACTGTAACTTATTTCACCTTCCAGATGATATTATGAAATATATAATTTCATATTCACTCTGTGAAATGTATCTATGATGTACTGAACATCATGGCCAAATAAGTATGTAATATCCCAATGAATACATTTGTCTTCCATTGAAATAACTTACACGTCCCTTGTTTTTATTTCTGTCTAAGTTATATGATAATTTATTCCATTAAAGGCCTCACTGAATTAATGTTTCAAGACAAACTGCGAGCTGAAAACAAAATAACGTAAAATATAAGTTACATCTCATCTCAGGTAAAGTGCCCCCCCCCCCACCCCTTCATGTTAATAAGTTAAAATGCAACTCGGAATGAAGTCACACAGTCCAGGGGTTCGCAGTATGTGGCCCGCCGATGTACTTAATTTCGCTCACAATTTCTGTCACTTTACAGAATTATATAATTCACACAGCTCGTCATTTTCTTTTCTGCTTTGGTATTATTCACTCCTCCTACTTAAATCTTCTCTTCACATATTCGTCTTCTATCTTCTGCTCGTCTGTTTCGCTTTCCCATTTTCCCTCCCTCCTCCTCTATTTTTTTAATTTAATTATTTAAATGTGATTCCACTGTTTTATTCAAAACATTTCTAGATTACTCACGAGATTCACGTTATATAACGATTCTGTATCAACTACAGAACTTTCTAGTGTCAAAAAAGATACGAAAATAAATCTTAATATAAAATGGTTTGGGGGGAGGTGGTCGTGGCCAATTCAGCGTACTATTCCGACGTTTGACCAGAGGCGAAAACCGTCCTGATAAAAGACAAAATATTAGTAGCCTGGGGGCGGGGCTTCTGTACGAAAATACTTTTTCTTACACGCGGAGTTCCATTTCTTCGAATATCTTGAGATCGTGGGAAAGTTCTCGACTGGGTCAGCCACTGGACCCGTGACGGTTCGATTTCGATTCATTGCGGGTTGCCTATCGTCCGCTGTCGTGCAGGTGGTATCTACTTACCACCCCGGTAATTGATTCGTCTGTGATCAGCCTCTCGGCCGGTCTGGTGTCAGATAAAAGCAGGCTCCGTGTTAGCCGAGGGGGGGGAGAATCTCTTCCAATTGACCGACCCTCGTACCCTTTTCACTTTTCGAATTTTCTTTTACGTAAAACGCGAGTGTGCAATTTTGCGAATTGGAATCGGACGTTACGGGAGTCTGGTGAACCGAGATGGGCATTATTTTCTGTGAAAATAAACGGACGAAAGAGGAAATTTAAGTACTTTTTTTTTTAATTTCTAGTGCATTTAACGTCGGCATTAGTAACTAAGACCAGGCCGCTGAATCTCCCGATGATACGATGACCAGTAACTATTAGACGAACATAATTGTATAAACATGACATGAAAATAAGTTTGCTTAAAATGCCTCGTCATGTGTATTAATTTTATGAAAACATGAGTACGCAATCATAATTTCTCCTTTTTAAAGAAAGAAGTACAGAATGTCCTACGATTAAAAACTTAAACAAACTATAAACACATTTATAGCTGGTAACTTGTTCACTGTATCCCTGTAGAAGGCTTGGATATGTCTTAAATTAACCACGACCACTTCCTGTTTAATTCATTATTTATCCTTATTTGGAAATACGTCGGTAAAGTCCAAAATATTGGCGATTAAAAACCAGAATATATGAGATTTGCGGTTCTCACTGCAGTGAAATATCGACTATCTTCTTCTGGGTTCTGACGCCTCGTAAACTTATTGGTAGATAACCAACGTTTCGCAGAAACAGCCTCCATCTTCAAGGCTGAATTATTTTACGATATGCTGATTGTCAGTTCCGTATTGGCTATTAAATTTATTTTTGTGTACGCCCACTTCGTCTCTGAGTGTGATATGTCCACAGTTCGTGCGTGCGTGATTCCAGTCAACAACAGAAAGTAATCACGTGTTAGAATCTTATCTAGGGCACTATTGAATATTAATTATTAACATTCTTATGTTATCTATATCATTCTGCGTTTTGTTATTGTTTCAACAGGCACATATTAATACAAACCTCTTGCTTTTAGGTAGACATTGTATTCTTCTAAAACGTTGGTTTTTACCTGAAAGTCCACATTTCGTCACAAACCGGAAAATAACAGCTAAAAGGCTTTACTGGATTAGTCTACAGAATTTATTTTGACTCTCAGGGGAGAAAAATGAAAGTTAAAATGTAATTGAAGACGTAGGTAAACAAAGATACTAGCAAAAGTTGATAAATTCTTTGAAAATAATGTATACGTATAGCCACTTTCCACAGCTGATATTCCTTTACCTATAAAAGGGACGACGAGATGGGGCACCCTAAAGGACGATTAAAAATATCAGTCACGACTTTATTCTACACATGACACGGAACATATAAAGGCTGTCGTCATAAATTGTTATCTTATAACGTCTTGTCGTTGACCTGTTCTTGCATTAAGCATTATTAATCTGGCTAAAACGCGTTGTACCCAGGTCTGTGCATCCTGGGTTGATTTACAGAGTCCAGTGTTACGTCACATGGCGATGACGTTGATTGGGCCGAATTGGAAGTGACGTGGATGACAGCTGTATGCATGTTCGGCCTCTGAAAGCCTCTGGTGGCGGCACAACCCTATGGTCACCCAAGCTGTTTCTATTGGACCATGTAACAGGAATAATAGACCTGCTAACTGCTATCTGTATAGGATGAAGTTGGCTTCATTCGAACCTCAAGCACACGATATAAAGCCCCGGTTAGTTCATAGCTAAGGGGGTTTATTAGCCAAAACTGTATTATTCTCAGGCATTCAATAGTTCCAGGGCTGCCAAGTCAGTAAGTCAGCTGGAATTTCATTTCGGGAAGAAATCTGGGATTGCAATAGCGTTAATAGAAAATATTCTAGCACTGTGAAGGCAGATTTCCTTAAAATGTTTCACTTTTTAGCTAGCACGAAGCGTTAAACTCTTTGATCACAATTTTTTATTTTGGAACAGATTTTGACTACATTAAAATTTCACATCGCCGCCATATTTGTCGCTTTTTACATACAAGGGAAACAAGAGTTGCTTGCTAATTTTGCAAATGCATATACGATCCATCTCCAACTACTAGAAGCCGTCAAAACTGGGAAAGATACAGTTCGACACTGTGATGTTCATCTTCTGGGTCGTAACGCCGTTAGGGCTTATTGCTGAAGATGGAAACAGCATGTTTTTTTTTCTCCGAAATGTTGCTATTTACCTACGAGTCCACACGGCCGTGCAATCCAGAATACCAAAACCGACATTTTTACCGCCTTGAGAACCTTAAACCTCACCTAACTAAATCCAGGTGTTATTCTGACTAACATTTCCGCGATTTTCTTAAGTTCTTCCAGGGACAGAACGCTTAAATACGTACTGACAATCCCCTGCTATGTCCTGGCTACTCGCGATTCACGATAATTTTTTATCTCGTCCACATGAAAGAAATTAACAGACACTTCCACGTATATAAGAACAATAACCGTCAAGAAATAATCCTTCCAAAATGGGGGGGGGGGGGGGGGGGAGCGTCATGAAAATTGTTAACCAGACGTAATACGTACGGTTTTATGATCAATAATGCAAACCATGAGGCCCGGAATCCCTTTACAGCGTTACCATAGCAACGGTGATAACTATTAAGCACACGCCTGACGGACATGGCTATTATATTAGAAATGTATTTATTTATTTATTTATTTGTAGTTTATGTAGGAATCTGTCAGTGTCTGAAATATATAGCACAGAAACATTCGCTTTTTAAAAAAAAAATCCCCATGGACTTACTTTAGTCCTACGTTAGCTTCCGTTTTATATTTGGTCCATGAGGAATTTTTAATTATCCTCTCATGCTCATTTCGCTTGCTTCAGATCGTAAAGTTATTTCTCCGTTTATGCGATATATGCATCACTGGTAAAAAAAAACATAAATGAAGAGATAATTTTCCATGACAGGATTTAACTGCTAGATGATAAACAGTTATAGACATTTATTCGTGCAAAATGTTTCCAATGTCATGTTACCATCAACGCCACTTAGCAGCCGTTGTCCAATTGTGGCCCATTATAACGGAAATGGACTTTTCACTCACTCAGAGGGAGGAACACAGATTGCAGGTGTTTGAGGAGGATATTTGGGCCTAGGAGAGAAGACGATGGGGCATGGAGAAAACTGCATAATGACGAGCTTAAAAATCTGTACTGCTCCCCCAGTATTGTGAGGGTGATTAAGTCGAGAAGAGTGAGATGGGCGGGACATGTAGCGCGCATGGATGGGACAAGAGGTGTGCACCGGGTACTGGTTGGGAAACCTGAAGGGAAGAGACCGCTGGGGAGACCTAGACGTAGATGGGAGGATAATCTCAGGCGGGATCTATCCGAGATAGGAGTTGAAGGAAACTGGATTTTGTTGGCCCAGGACAGAGTCTGGTGGAGGGCTTTGGTTAGTTCGGTGATGAACCTTCGGGTTCCGTAAGCCATCTGGTTGGTTGGGTCCACTATTTGGGAAGCCTGAG